>VXCM01008508.1:0-16815 GCA_014773175.1 Lucifuga dentata
AGGCAGAATGCTCCGGGTTCAGCAAGAAGGGGGTAAAAGGCTTTGTCTCTGGTTCGCTGCCTTCAAGTAGCTGTTGGATTCCTGGCAACCAGGTTGGTGTGTTTGAGCAGGAAGCACAAAGGCGCCTTATTCCTCCGCTGATGTGCAACGTCGCAGCTTTCTGTGCGAAACAAACAGGATGTGAGCTACAACCAACCAATAGCAATGGATATAAATGTCTTTTTCAGACTCTGGAGTTCAAAGTCTTTTTCTTTTTGTAAACTTTGGCTTGTGAAAATTCTTGACATTTCTAATTAAAACGTAAAACACCAAAGCCTGAATATGATAAAACATCGTTTCTGAGGCTTTGTTTGTTGTTTAGAGTGTAAAAGACTTGGTCAAACAGTCAAGTGTGGTAGAATCTTCTAGAATCAACATCTTTTTCTGGAATTTTTTACACACTTTTGGGGGTAAAATTTTTCTCCAGAATTTTAAAACTGATCAGTATTGCAGAGAATATTTCTAGAATTGAGAATATTTTTGATTTATTTTGTTATCTATATTTTTAAGAAATTTACCTTTAACATCTTTTCTACATTTTCTGTAGAATCAACTCATTTTCTTGATTGTGTCTTAGAGGCTTAAAGGGCCATACCGGTGATTTTTTGCATGTTTGAGCCCAATAAATACCACCAGCATACACACACAATTGTAGACGGCAAGATAATCTTAATTTTTCGGTAAAAGCTGTCTTCTCCTGGAACTATATTTCCTGGCGGAGAATGTCTTCAATCAGTTCTATTTTGAAAAAAAAGAAAAAGAACAATATTTGGTTCACTGTTATGGATTCTTTTTTCTCAAGCACATTTCAAGTCTCTAAAAGTTTATTTTTATAGCGTACTGGAATGAACTGAAACCAATGGCTGCCTGGAAGGTAGAAAAAACAATTCAAAATTTACTGCTCCAGCAGTATGTTTTGGAAAATGGTTGGCAGTAATATAAGTAAGGTAGTATTTATTGGGCTCAAACATGAAAAACTACCTGTATGGTCCTTTAAATGCTTAAATGGCTTGTTTTGATGACAGTTTTCCATTTGTCATTTGCATAACCGAGCAGCAATCTTTTTACTTTGCAGTGGAGTCGGATTAAAATTCCGTAATACGAGACAGACTCTCTGAACTGTCTTTTCTAAATTATACGGAACAAACTGCAAGTAGATGAGCTATTAATTTTTTTGGCCAAGTTTTGAAGTCGATGAAGTTGAAGTCCACTGACATGATCCATTTATCCTGCAGGCTCGGGATTAGCATTAATCTGCTCCTGTTATTAGAAGGCACATCGCCTCCTGACTTCTGCATTAAGTTCTCTTCCTTCTTCATCCTCTCCCTAAACACACAAACACACACACACACACACACACACAAGATCAGTNCCTTCTTCATCCTCTCCCTAAACACACAAACACACACACACACACACACACACAAGATCAGTGCATCGGGTTTATGTCTTATGACTATTTGTACTCGTGGAAGTACGCATCGTCTGGGTCAGAATCGGGTTTGGTATGTTTATTCATTCCCTGAAGGAGGCCTGACATTGCTGCTGCTCCTCGTCGGAGTGGCAGAGTTAAGTCTGCAAACGATGCCACGAATTTAAATGAGACCAACGTAGCTGCAGGCAGAAGCACCAAGCAGCTACGTGTTTATGAGAAAATGAATTCTCAGACGTGGACCTGCATGTATATGTCAGGCAGAGTGAGAAGGGATGATAAGATGTGTGATTTACCTCATGATCTGCAACACTTCGTACCTGTAGCTTATTCATATGTGAAGGGATTTGGATGCATGTTTAATTTCCTTTGTCAGTCTGTGGAAAAGTGGTGATAATATGTCCCAAAATGCTTGTAAAATTCTGCAGGGGACTGTGGGGTCTGGGTGATTTTATTTTATTTATTTTATTTTATTTTATTTATTATTTATTTATTTATTTATTATTTATTTATTTTTGCAGAGGTGGGTAGAATAGCCAGAAACTGTACTGAAGTAAAAGTATTGTTACTTTATGATAATAGTAACTCAAATATAACTAAGAGTACTCACCAAAATACTGACTTGAGTAATAAAGTATGTATAAAAAGATTACTTGAGTAGTGAGTAACTTTGATCAAGCTTATTCTTTAGCATAATCAACCAGCTATAAAGGCTCGTCTGAGGAAAAAAAATGCTACGTAGCCACATGTAGCTTCTAATACAATCCAAATCATATCATATAAAGAAACAGTAGACAGTAATAAATCAGATATTTACCACATAACAAATCAGGACAATTCTGGCCCCAAGACAGTTAGCTAGGTTAGCTTCATGAATTTACTCAGAATAGAACAGGAAAACTTGAGTTAGCATTAGCAGCAGCAGCTAGTTAAGACAGTTAGCTAGGTTAGCTTCATGAATTTACTCACAATAGAACAGGAAAACTTGAATGAGCATTAGCTAACTGTGTGTTGTCAGGTGTGTCACAGGTGAAAGCCAGTGAAAATCAGCGTGTTTATGAGCTGCTTCATATTTAAGACCAACGCTTTGACATGTTAAATTAGCAAAGGAAGCCTAAATTCTCTGCATTAGAGCTCCATGTTTTAAGAGAGAGTAGAGAAAGAAAGGATGATGCTTAAGGAAGAAGCTTAGTGCCACAAGAATGTGCAAGATCAGATCAAGTGCGCTTAAACTTCTGATGTATTGATCACTAACATGTGAGGCAAATAGAGATTAAAACATCACCGAGATTTCCTGTACATCTTAATTTTGTGTGACAGTGTGTTTTATGAATCAGTTCCCCAACATGTGAATAATGAAACACCATAGTAACGCCTCTTTCAAGGTAAATGCTAAAAGAAGGCAAATGCTAACAGGCATTTATGAATGAGGGGACATGGGTGCTTGGTTGCTTCTGGCACTGTGTTTTATGAATTCCCCCCATCGTATCCCTGTTGGGCTCAAACATGCACGATCACCGGTTTGGTCCTTTAAAGATACAGGAACGACTATGGTGTAATTTGAGCATTTGAGTGATTTTGGGATTTTTGAAGTTGTGTAGTCTGAACCCAGAATGAGGCTTCTGCTTTTTTTTTTTTTTTTTNTTTTTTTTTTTTTTTTTGGCTTCTTACGTAATGAAGACAACATTTTCAAATGTCATCAAATGTATGACGTCTTGGATAACAGAGATCTGTGTGTGGATATGAACATCCTTTATATGCTGTTTGGATCTAGTGACGCGTCCTGCGGGGAGCGGTGGCGGCGTGGAGGTTTTCTGCTCTTGAGGCTTTAAGTGGCTCAACCAAACTTAATTAGTCTGTTCTCTGAGACGCGCTGCAGCCTTTTGCCAAATTAATCTTCTCAGGTTAACAGGCAGAGCGCACTCCACTGTCTCTGACAGGAGGTCAAACTCATCCTCTGCTGAGAAATTACTGGCTAAATGAGGGCTCCTCCACGCAACCTCAGCTAATGACCTTGATTAATTAAAGAGAGACTCTCCCTAATGAAGGTCTTACTCCACTTGGTCTGACTGTGACCCTGTGAAACAAGCTGCAGCAGTAATGACTCATTTCTCACATTGAGTATCGCTGCTGCCAACTTCTCCGCTTCATGCCTTAATCATCGGAAATACGATTAAATCACGATCAAACTGAGATGCTACTGCACCAAATGAAAAGTTATCCTATTTTATTGTGTAATCCATTCAAACAATGTCAGAGTTGAAAAGCTTGACATCACATCTGTTGATGTCCAGTAAAATTGGCTCCTGAAGCTTCATTTTTGCTTTGTCTTTTACTTCAATAACAGACCTTAGCGGCCTTAAAGGACCATACCGGTGATTTTGCATGTTTGAGCCCAATAAATACTACCAGCATACACGTTATGTTGCTGACAACTGGTTTTGAAAACATAAAACCGTATTTTAGTTTTCTGTTATTTTGCCAAATCCCATAATCTTTAAAAATTGGTAAAAGCCTTCTTGTCCTGGGACTATATTCTCTGGTGGAGACATACATTTTCTTCCATGCAGCTCCATGTCAATCCAGTTAAATTAAGTAACTTTGACAAAAAATAAGAACAGCATTTGGTTTGCTGTGATGGATTATTTATCTCAAGCACATTTCAAGTCTCTGCAAGTTGATTTTAATTACATGAATGAACTGGAACCAATGGCAGGTCTGGAAGGTAGGAAAAACAATCTAAAATGCACCGCTCCTGTTGTATGTTTTGGAAAATGGCTGGCATTAATGTAACATGCATGCAGGTTCTATTTATTGGGCTCAAACATGCAAAATCACCAGTATGCTCCTTTAAAGAGACAGTACATAAAATGACCTGTTTTCATTCACAGTAGTGCTGAAGGAAGAGCAAAAGTAGATCAATATGTTTTTTTGCACATTAAAGCGTTATAAATGTTAACTAAATGAAATTATATGAAAATGAAAATAAAAATAAGAAAAACATCCATAATGATGGATGGTCTCTGTCTTCTTTCTCCAGGTCAACGGAAAGGATCTCTCTAAGGCCACGCATGACCAGGCGGTGGAGGCCTTCCATACTGCCAAAGAACCCATCATGGTCCAGGTTCTGCGCCGGGCCCCGCTTCCCAAACCAGTCTCGCCTTCTGCTGACACCCAGGTGTCCGACATCAGCACCCAGACCGACATCACCTTCCAGCACATCATGGCTCTTACCAAGCTGCCTCCCTCTGCACCCAGCATGGCGGCGCTGGAGTACCTGCTGCCAGAGGAGTGAGTACCGCCACCTTTCATATTCATAAACCACAGAAGAAGAATATAAAACCCTGCAAGAGTCTTCATGCTACTGTTCCCACCACGGTTTGAATCTGCCAAGCGACTGACTGACATGACCCGGGCATCTATCAGTGCACAAACTTAAAGGACCATGCCACCCATTTTGTTTTTCATGTTTGAGGCTAATATATTCAATGAAAACTGAATATATTAGTCTCAAACACGGATGAAATTTGAATATATTAATGAAATGATCAATGAAAATTGAATATATTAACCTCAAACATGCAAAACAAAATAGATGGTATGGTCCTTTAAGTTTGTGCACTGATAGAGATGCAGTGACATGTTATTTTTTAAATTATGATGGAAACAAACTCTGCACATTTAAATACAGACTAATTTATGAAAAACACAAGGGGGAGTATAATCTGGACTAGTGGGGTATAGTCTGTCTAGGTCTAAATATACCCCGGGGTATAACCGCCAACCCGGGCTATTTTAATCCCTGGGGTATATTTTGACCTAGACCAGACTATACCCGAGTATAGTTTGGCGGGGACTTAATCTGACCTGCTACACCCGGGTTCTGGAGATGTTGGTGCCACAGACAGATTTCTGTCTTTATTGTTGGATGACAATAAAGCTGAACTGAACTTCATTAAAAAATCAGCATATAGAGACGTGAGACCTGCTGAAGAGCCTCTGACATCGCTCTCACAATTCATGAAGCACAGAGAAACACATAGAGAAACAGTTCATGCATCATGTGTGTTCTTACCCTGCATCAGGTCTTACAGGTGAAATCTCACACAGACCAACTTTAAACTGGCTTTAAAAACCACAGTTTAGCTCCAGTTGTGCTGAGACAACAAAAGGATTTTTCGTTTTCACATTTCCATCCAAGAAAGTTCATTTTAAATGAAAGAATACAGGAAAATGACGTCAGAACTCTGCGATGCTGGAAAAACTCACTTTACTCTGACAGACAATTTGACCTTTCACCTTAATGCTTAACGAAGCGAGCCGAAAGCTCCTCCAGGGCACAAAGTCACATTAAAATGTTCCGTTCATTTCTATTTGCATATTCAAATATTTCATATATTGTTTCTGTGTGTTTGGCTGCATTTTACACTGTGGCAGAAGCAGCTGCCCTTTAATGAACAATCACGCTTTCTTTAATTGATTTCTGAGTCAATTAATAACAGAGATGTTCATTTGTGATTTGCCTCCAGCTGTAGTTATATAGTCAACATCTTAAAGGACCATACCGGTAAATTTGCATGTTGACCCCAATAAATTCATCCTCATACGCACGGCATTACCGCCAAACCTTTTTTCAAAATATACTACTGGAGCAGTAAGTATTAGAATTGTTTTTCCTACCTCCCAGTCTGCCATCGGTTTCAGCTGTAAAAATCAACTTAGAACGTGTTTAAATAGCTTTGAAATCCTTTGTCAAAGAAATGCAATTTTAGCATTTAAACCCAGATTCAACACGGAGTTACACAGAAGGAAATATATGTCTCTGCCAGGGAATACAGTCCCAGGAGACGAGTGCTTTTACCAGAAACGAAATTAATTGTTAGAATGCAAAACATTGAATTTTAAGGTGAGTGCATCACCTGAACATTTAATTTTGAAAGATTAGAAGATTTGAAAAAATAACAGGAAAACTAAAATACGGTTTTATGTTTTGGAAAATGGTTGTCAGTAACATNAAAAAATAACAGGAAAACTAAAATACGGTTTTATGTTTTGGAAAATGGTTGTCAGTAACATAACATATATGTAGTTTATATTTATTGGGCTCAAACAAGCAAAATCACCAGTATGGTCCTTTTTTGTACTTTCTGTTTAAATTTCAGGTTAACAAATGTGTGTTGAATAAGCGCTGAATTATTTTCCACTGTGTCTTACGCTGTTTTATTCTTCTCAGGCATCCTCCAGGCCATGCTTACTTTGATCCCAGCGACTTCCTGGAGGGAATACAGCAGGACATCGAACGGGACGAGCTAGAATACGAGGTAAAAACACTGTCTCCGTTCTCCTCCAGTGTCGTCTGAATGAAGATGTATATTCAGACAGCAGGCGTTATCGCTCCATAAGCAGACCTGAGCTCGCCTCCGTGTCTCCACTCAATGGCCTCCCGAGTCGCCGCGAGTCGTCTCCCCCGATGCATCATAGTTATTGATGGGACGTTCTCGCCGCATGCAGACGCTGAGCTGTAGGACAGACAGGAATTGAGTTGCCGGTTTGTCCCAGCAGATGCAGAATGGTGACATCATTACTTATTAGCGACGGGGCCTAATACGTCTTCCTGGGCTCCTGCGCGGTGGAGATGAGGCCCGGCGGATAATTAGATGGTGCAGATAATAAGTCTGCAGTGATGGATCTGATGATGCACGCTAACAATGCCTGGAAGAGGCCGTGATGAGGATGCAGCCAGGAGGTCACGACTCTCAGGCCTCTCTTTTGTTTGTTAAATGACCTTGGCCGACCCCGACCCCCTCCCCCCATCTTGCTAAGCCTACCTCCGGTTTATTATTAATATCCACAGAGAAGCTGTGAAGCTGTGAGCAGAGAGGTGAAGTTCAGGCTGGTGGAGGTCAGAAGCTCCGCAGAAAAACACGGACTTGCCTCGGCGTCCTCTCTATCAGACTCGCCATCTCAGAAACGAAAGGGTGACGAATGATCCGGTGCTGCTGCGTTTCCATTAGAATCAGCTTCATTCACTGTCCTGCTGTCATGATTTGTCGCTGAGAAAACTGGTCAGAATTCATTACAGAAAAAAAAATCTGCATGACAACATGAAGCAACATTTAAAGAGCTTCAGCGACAACGCCAAGACAAAGACGGGCTTTAGTGTGGACATAAACAGCACGTATACGCCGTCACATCTCCCATTAAACGCTCATTTCAATACCAAGCAGCCAAGGCTAGCTACAACTAGCTAACGCTCCAGTCAGCGTAACTTTCTGCGTGTTTTGGTTCATAAATCATCTGATTGGCTCTCCTCCTCCTCCTCCTCCTCCTCCTCCTCCTCACACCACTTTGGACTTTCTGAACATTCACCTGTGTGTTTCTGCTTCAGGTGGAGAAATGAATTTGTTGTTTTCCCAAATTTAGCAGTTAGCCAGTTAGCCTTGTAGCTGAACCGTTTCCAAACAGGTGCTGGCCTGCTTGTTTTATTTCTTCTTGATGCGTGTTATGAAAATGCATCAACACGTCATCACACCTCAATATCATGATATGACAAATTTTTGATATTTAAAAATGTTTTTAGCAGAATTACCATAATGCGGAAACTCTAAGGGGACACGGGAGGACAAACAAAAAATCTGTGGAAGGAAAAGAAGTAGCAAGTTCTTTTGCGTTATAACGCAAATGTTTGAGATAATGCAAAACTTGACCCTTCATTGGGCGGAAATGCGACAGTATATCCGGGTCACTCTAATGCTAATGCTAATATTGCTAGGCAACAATGGAGCGATTTGTTGAGTTTTGCTTTGAGCTTGGACTAAAATGTAAAGACATTCAGTTCTTGGGTCAAAGGTCACTTAGGTTATCTCACGAAACTTTTGCGTTATCTCGCAAAAGGACTCGTTATTTATTTTCCTTCCGCTGATATTTTTCACCTTCCTATGTCCCTTTAGGGGTACCGTAGCATAATATGCTGCAGCCCTTCCTGACTTTCTTGGCTCATTTACGTAGCTGTTTTGGGAATTTTATTTTCTGCCCAATTCTGGGAAAAATTTAGCAGCGCTTTCAGTTTTCAGCGCCGCATTCTGAAAGAGATTTTGGTGCACAACTCATATCTTCATCTGTATCTGTGAGATTACAGATGTTGACAAGTGAGAAACGGGATGGACGCCGTCTGCGAGCCGCCGCTTCATCTCTCATGCTGTCAATGAGCCTGTAAGAAACGCACCGGCTTCCCCGCGCTCGGCTGAAAGATTCATTACAGTGATTGATGGATCGCTGCTGCTCTATGATCCCATTTCACAGTCAATATATTCAGCGCAGCCAGAAAAATGTCAGCAAATATAAAATCATTCTTTTGGATGTTGACTTGTCTTATCAGGAAGTGGATTTGTACCGAGCCAATATTCAGGACAAGCTGGGCCTGACGATCTGCTACAGGACTGATGATGAAGATGAGGCTGGAATCTACATCAGTGAGGTATGTACTGCAGCTCACGATTATTTAAAGGACCATACCGGTGGTTTTGAATGTTTGGGCCCAATAAACACAACCTACATACCCGTTATGTTACTGCCAACCATTTTTTAAAACTGTTTTTGTATTATTTTTCCCAAATTCTCTAACCTTTCAAAATTAAATATTCAGGTGATGTTGCTACTTTAAAATTCAATGTTTTGCCTGCTAACACTTGTGTACGATTGTTAAAGGCTTGTTCTTTAATTTCTTAGTAAAAGCAGTTTTCTCCTGGAACTATATTCCCTGGCGGAGGAGTGAATTTTCTTCCTTGTAGCTCCATGTTGGATCGGTTAAGTTAAATATCCTCCACAGAAAAATAACCATGTGTGGTTTGCTGCAATGGTTTAACTTTTTGAAGCAGGTTTCAACTCTCTGCAAGTTTGTTTTTTATATCAAACAGCAGTGAACCAAAACCAATGGCTGACTGGAAGGTATGAAAAACAATGTGAAAATGTATATACTCCATGATTGGCTGTAATGTAACATGGATGCAAGTTGTATTTATTGGGCTCAAACATCCTACATTAAGTATTTCCTGTTAACAAATAAAAGAGCTCTTCTTTCGACATAATTTCTTTTTTTCACACTCATTCCAACACGATACTCACTTTGAAAAGAGGAGGATGCCTGATTTTACTCTTTTTCTTTTTTTATTTTGTCTGTTTACTTTAGATTGATCCAAACAGCATCGCTGCAAAGGACGGCAGGATTAGAGAAGGAGACAAAATCATCCAGGTAACATTTTGGGATCTTGTTGGTAATTAATTCTACATTTAGCTTATCATCTCTGATCCAGCTGATTGTGAAAAAGTCTTTAATACTTAAGGAAATTTGTCTTGATTTCGGAAGTGTAGTTTTTTTGTAACGTAGATTGTGATTTTTTTTTTTTTTTACCTAAAATCAGTTGTGTTTTAGCAGTTGATTAGCATTTAATGTAGCCTGCTGTACAGTAAAATACAAAATACAAAGTCATGACATGCCAAAAAAATAAATAAAAATCAGACTTTCATTAATTTCTCTTACGTCTCTTGAAGATAAATGGTGTTGAGATCCAAAACAGAGAGGAAGCCGTGGCGTTGCTAACCAGTGAGGAGAACCAGAACATCTCTCTGCTGGTGGCCAGACCAGAGATCCAGGTAATTTGGAAAAAGATCATCTGTCAGAACTCAGCAGATTTTAATTCTCTGAGGTCCTTTTTCATGCTTGAAATAAGAAATCCTTTTTTTTTTTTTTAAACAGACTTTTAATTTTCTAATCATAGCACATAGAGAAAATCAGCCTGCAGACACAGTAACAGGCTAAAAATATAACGCTACAGCGCTGCCAAAAATATTACACCTCCCTGTATTTTTGTGTAAACTTTTCTTTCTGAGTTAAAATACCACTCCAAACAACAAAATGTATTTTTTTAGTGTATTAGAGTAAGTACAACTGAAAAAAAGCCAATAGATTTGAAGAAAAACACCAATATTGTTAGTAGAGATCAAACAGGAAGTTAAAACATCTTCTTTGAGGTAGGGTCAGAGGTCAAATGGTTTTCACATCTTTTCACTGACTTGTAGAAATATTGTAATCATATTACCTACTCTGAAATCCAAATTTAAGTCTAAAGACTACTTGAATATTCTGAAAGAATACTGAACTACTTGTAAAACACCAGTAAATGAATTTAGTTGTGTTTGGAGTGCTACTTTGGTAAAGTTTATACAAAAACACAGGAGAGTGCAGTACTTTTGGCCAGCGCTGTAGTCATGCAGCAGCTGGTTTGAAAAGGTAAAAAGCTCATAAATGTTAAAATTAAGCTTTTTTTTTTGGTCCAACAGAATAAACAAAACTTTTCATGGAGGTGTCCATGTTGTCTTTTTTAGTTTGAAAATGCGATGGCTAAATGACGTAACTCTGAGTTATAGCAAGATTATAGCTGAGACTGTTTGAAAAGTGGACAGAAAAACGGACAATATAAGGAAGATTAATGTCAGATTTCTGAAAATGAGACATTTCAGCTTAAAATCTTTCATTATTCAACTTTTGGAACAAAATCTAATGTCGTTCAGAGTTAATTATAATTTTCATATCAACACATTTTCTAAGAGTTCTCATTCCGTTTTTGAAGTAAACTTTATGTGAGTTGAGGGTTTGTGTTAACGAGGCTCCTCATTTCCCTGCTGCATTTCAGCTGGACGAAGGCTGGATGGATGATGACAGGAACGACTTCCTGGATGACCTCCACATGGACATGCTGGAGCAGCAGCACCATCAGGCCATGCAGTTCACTGCCAGCATGCTGCAGCAGGTACACACACACACACACACACACACACACACACACAGCATGAAGTGGCAAACCACCAATCAATCTGCTTTACACACATGCTCAGCTATAGGTTATCCTGATGTGGAGAGCAGCTGTTAAATTGTTTTTGAGCAAATGTTTTTCCTTTTTTTTTTTTCAAAATTAATGGCAATGTCTCTTGGAGAAGCAAACGCTCATTAGCAAAAATAATGTGAAAATTAACTTTAATTGGTCCTTATGTAGATAGTGTGTTGTAAAGTTGGATATTTGCTTCTTAATGTTCCAGTAATACTGCAATTATGATAATTATCTTACTGAAAAAGTGATTTAACTAAACTCTAAAAGGACCATACCGGTGATTTTGCATGTTTGAGTCCAGTAAATATAATCTGCATACATGTCACATTACTGCCAACCATTTTCCAAAACATATTACTGGAGCTGTAAATTTTAGAATTATTTTTCCTACCTTCCAGACTGCTATTAGCTTCAGTTCATTCCAGCATGTTATAAAGATCAACTTGTGGAGACTTGAAACGTGCTTAAGATAAATAATCCGTCACAATAAATCACATGCTGTTATTTTTTGTCAAAGTTTCGTAATTTAACTGACAACACGAAGCTGCACAGACCAGGAGAAACATTGAATTTTAAGGTGGATGCATCACCTGAACATTTGATTTTGAAAGATTAGAAGATTTGGCAAAACAATACAAAGCCTCAAACATGCAAAATCACTGGTATGCTCCTTTAAGTGTAATTGTAATCACAATTATTATGTATTTATTAATTTAATTACAAGCAGTCATCTACAGTCTAATTATGTATCTTAATAATGTCAATAATAGTTCTGCCAGTTACATTAATGTAGTATTTGTCTTTTTTATTTTCTCGTTGCAGAAGAAACATGAGGAGGACGGCGGCACCACGGACACGGCCACGCTGCTGTCCAATCACCACGAAAAGGACAGCGGCGTCGGTCGCACGGACGAGAGCACGCGAAACGACGAAAGCTCAGAGCAGGAGAACCTCGGCGACGACCAGACGACGGCGTCCAACACGCTGGGCAGCTGCAGGAAGTTGACGTACANACCTCGGCGACGACCAGACGACGGCGTCCAACACGCTGGGCAGCTGCAGGAAGTTGACGTACAGCCAGGACACGCTGGGCAGCGCCGACCTGCCCTTCAGCAGCGAGTCCTTCATCTCGGCAGACTACGCGGACGCAGACTTCCTGGGCATCCCGGCTGACGAGTGCGAGCGTTTCCGGGAACTCCTGGAGCTGAAGTGCCAGATGAGGAACAGCGGAGCCCAGGGTCTGTGCTGCCAGGGCGGCGGTGCGGAAGGCCAGGACAACGACGGCGTGGACAAAGAGCTGGAGCTGCTCAACGAGGAGCTGCGCACCATCGAGCTGGAGTGCCTGAATATCGTCCGCGCCCACAAGATGCAGCAGTTGAGGGATCAGTGCCGCGAGTCCTGGATGCTCCACAACAGCGGCTTCCACAACTACAACACGAGCATTGACGCACGNTGCCGCGAGTCCTGGATGCTCCACAACAGCGGCTTCCACAACTACAACACGAGCATTGACGCACGCCGCCACGAGCTCTCTGACATCACGGAGCTGCCAGAGAAATCGGACAAAGACAGCTCGAGCGCCTACAACACGGGAGAGAGCTGCCGCAGCACGCCGCTCACTCTGGAGCTCTCGCCAGACAACTCGCTCCGGCGGGGAACAGAGAACCAGGGTCCAGCTGGGGCCTGCGGCTTCTCCAGCTCCAATGGAAGGATCCTAAAGCCCCTCCTGTCCCCCGTCCAGGAAGCTTGCGGTCCCAGCCGGAGCAGGGCCACCTCCAAGGATGCAGATGGCACCCTGCAGGCAGAGGGCAGGGAGAGGAAACTGGGAGAGTCCAGTAAGGCAGGACGGAGCTCCATGATTTCCCAGCCACACTCGCCATACAAACACGCCCACATCCCGGCCCACGCGCAGCACTACCAGAGCTACATGCAGCTAATCCAGCAGAAGTCGGCGGTGGAGTACGCCCAGAGCCAGATGAGCCTGGTCAGCATGTGCCGGGACCCCATCATCCCAAGCGACCTGGAGCCGAAGATGGAGTGGAAGGTGAAAATCCGCAGCGACGGCACACGCTACATCACCAAGCGGCCCGTTCGGGACAAGCTGCTGAGGGAACGCGCCCTCCGCATCCACGAGGAGCGCAGCGGTATGACCACAGACGACGACGCCATAAGCGAGCTGAAGATGGGCCGTTACTGGAGCAAGGAGGAGAGGAAGCAGCACGCCGTTCGTGCTAAAGAGCAGAGGCAGCGGCGCGAGTTCATGAAGCAGAGCAGAGCCGACTGTCTGAAGGAGCAGCCCGGCCAGGAGGAGCGAAAGGAGCCCAACATCATCGAACTCAGCCACAAAAAGATGATGAAAAAGAGGAACAAGAAAATATTTGACAACTGGATGACCATCCAGGAACTGCTGACCCACGGTACCAAGTCACCAGATGGCACCAGGGTTTACAACTCCCTCCTGTCAGTGACCACAGTCTAGGTCTCGCTCCAAGTTCCTGTGCCGGCGAGGATGGACTGGATGTAATGTGCTGTACATAGAGATTCCTGCCTCGTTCAATGTGGCAACATTTTGTAAATAGGAAACGAGGAAAACCTCCTGGAGGAACGTTTCCACAGCCGGTCAGGTAAAAGATCCACGAAGTGATGGTTGGACTTTAGACATGAGTGGGACATGCTGTGAGGAAGATTTGGAAATGTTTTAAATGCTTTCAGTAACCTTTTCTACCTTTGTGCTTGCTCTTTTTAATCATTTAAAAAAAAAAAAAAAAAACAATATTTGAGTTTTAGAAGGTTTTGGAAGTGTGTAAAGACAGCGTGCCATAAGTAAACAGCCAGCATTTACACTTTTGTTTAATTTTGTTTGTAAGATATATCTCTTATCAGTATTTTACTGTTTTGCATACTATGTTTAATGAACCGATGCTATTTTCCCACAAGGTACAGCAAAATCCCTTTCAAAAGAACTTTTGTAAATTGAACATTTTTAAACAAATTTTGTAACAAATCCAGTTTTTTTGTTTTAATATCTCTTGAAATGGTGCTGATTTCCCAAAGTTCAAACCACCAGCAAGTTTACTGCAGACAGCCATCATAACGTGATGTCATCATAACGTGATGTCATCATAACGTGATGTCATCATAATGTGATGTCATCATAATGTGACATCATCATAATGTGATGTTATTGTAATGTGATGTCAACATCAAATGATGTCATCATAATGTGATGTCATCGTAACGTGATATCATCATAATGTGATGTCATCATAACATGATGTCATCATTATATGATGTCATTATAATGTGATGTCATCATTATATAATGTCATCATAACATCATGTCATCATAACATCATGTCATCATAATGTGATGTCATCGTGGCCAAACTGAGACAGAAATGTCTGTTTGCTGTTAAAGCACATTATAGTCGCTTTTGCTTTTTTTTTTTTTTTTTTTTTTAGCATTTCATGTATCGAACAGAATAACAGCTTAACAAATCCTTAGTTAGCCACACAATTTGATGTCTTGTAAAATGAGAGAAATAATAAATTATTGTTTTATATATGACAAGCTTTCAAAAGGTGTTGGAATTTATCATTTGTAAGAAGTTTTGAGTATGTTGAATTACAGGATTATGACTGGGAAATAGAACTCTGACAGAACAAAAGAACAGGCAGTGAACACTTTTAAAGGACCATACCTCCCATTTTGCATGTTTGAGTCTAATATATTCAGTTTTCATACATGTTACGTTACTGACAATCATTTCCCAAAGGATAAAACCGTATTTCAGTTTTCCTGATATTTTGCTAAATCTCTTAATCTTTCAAAATCAAATATTCAAGTGATACACCCACCTTAAAAATCCATGTTTCTCCTGCTAATAGTTACACAGCCTTATGAAGTCACGGTCCTTTAAATTTTTCCATAAACGCAGGTCTTCTTTTGGGACTATATTCCCCGGTGGAGGCATACATTCACTCCACGCTTTTTATTGAGCTTAAACACTAAAATTACATAACTTCTAAAAAAACCTGAATACACGTCTTGTTGGTGATGATGGATTACCTATCCCAAGAACGTTTACAGTATCAACAAGTTGATTTTAATAGCAGAATGAACTGAAACCAATGGAGGTCTGGAAGGTAGGAAAAACATTTTTAATTCACTGTTCCAGTAGTATGCTTTGGAAATGATTGTCAGTAACGTTACATGAATGAAAACTGAATATATTATGCTCAAACATGCAAAATGGTATGGTCCTTAAACATTCTGTTCCTGTAATTTCTGTATGACTTTGTCTGGAACAAATACAGTTTATTGGCTGTCAGCAGCTCATGTCAAAGCAGAAGTAGGGCGATAGCATGTCACGCTGGCAGAACCATAAAAACCAGCCAATCAGAGGACATCGCTCTCTCCAGATCTGACCGGGCTCTTTGGTTGGTTGTTAGTTCCTTTCCCTGAACTTGCGGTGATGGATTTTATTGCTCTTCAATGATCCTCAGCCAAAGTGACCTGTAAGATCTGACTTGATCTGCTCTGTTCTTTGAGCGTTGTAACTGCGTTGTAGCGGCGTTGGCATGGCTGCCTGGCACGGCACCATCTCCTCACTGGGTTAATGGTTTATTTATCTGACTCCAGACTGGTACCATCTGTTAGAGGGACCTCGTACCCTCAGTCCCATATGATCCTTCAATTAGCAGCTCAGTGCCTCATTACTGAGGACAAAGACAGCTCAGCCTCTCTGCTGCATGTTTGTCATGTCAAAAACAGCCCTCATGATTTTATAATTAGGGCAAAAATTAATCTGCACTGAATTTATAAGATCATTTGTAGATTCTGTTCTGGTTCCAGAGTGATTCAAGGTGTAGATCAGTGGTTCTCAAACTGTGTTCGTGTTGTAGCCAAGCGCGTAGCTTTGGTCTGAACGTTGGTAGGGACATTTTTATCAGATAACTTTTTGTGTGTGTTTGCTTGCTGTCTTTTTCTGTTATTTGCACACACACACACACACACACACACACACACTCAAAGAGCCTAATTATACAAAACATTTGCTTTATTCAAAATGTGTTTGCTTATATAATTTGTTTAAAAAAAGACATTTTTGAATTTTAAGTAGATATTTTGCATTTTAAATTAATGTAAATCTGAAACTAAAGTCTACATTTAAACGTACATGCAATGCATTTTGAAAATAAGCCATTTAAGCAACTGTAGGAAACTGATAATCTGTGCAAACACACACACACACACACACACACACACACACACACACACAAAACTTGTCTGACTAAAAATATCCCTACCAATATCAAAACCAAACTTACACTCTTGGATAGTAAATAATAAACAGAAAACTAATTACAAAACACAACAGTCCCAAACAATGTTTAAAGGACCATACCAGCCATTTTGCATGTTTGAGCCTAATATATTCAGTTTTCATACATGTT
>VXCM01008511.1:0-17295 GCA_014773175.1 Lucifuga dentata
AAAAAAAAAAAACAAAAAAATAACATTAAGGGACAAAGACCGTTAGTATTGAATGACCAATGCAAGCACAACCCTTTACTGTAAAATGCGCAGTCAGCTCTCCACTAACTTTTTTGCATACTAAGCACCCACAGCTGAGAGAGAGAGAGGTCCTGCACAGTCCATATCTTTCTTTCGTCATTTTTGTTTCTCTCACTGCCTGTGTCCCTCTGTCTGTCTCCTGAGACAGACAGAGGGACAGGCACTTCATGTCATTCAATTCATTTCATTACAGTGTGGGCAACGCTTCTACCTGCAGCAGCACAAACAGCCCATCCTCACTGCATGTTTTCAAGCATCAGGAAATAACTGGTGAAATGAAAGTNGCAGCACAAACAGCCCATCCTCACTGCATGTTTTCAAGCATCAGGAAATAACTGGTGAAATGAAAGTGGCACTGTGACTTTCAGAGCGCATAGACAAATACGCAAATATGCTTATGTGTGCGTGCGCTACTGTTGCACTTATAAACAGGAAAGCAAGAAATAAAGAAATGCAATCAGCAAGAAATTTCCTTTGCAAAGAACAGCCTAAATCTGGCAATATTAGTCTGAATCTGCATTGAGGAAAAAGTGCAGTGCCTGTTCCTGCAGCCTACCATTAGTGCCCGGAGTATATCCTGCCATGTGCAGACTACATTTTACCAGCACAGCTGAATTCAAGAATCGCTCATCCAAACAACTTCACATGCAATACTGCACGTCCTTGGGTCCTGAGCAATAAACCTGCCGAANCTCATCCAAACAACTTCACATGCAATACTGCACGTCCTTGGGTCCTGAGCAATAAACCTGCCGAATTTCAATTTCATACATGCCAGGTTCTAGAGATATTGGTGCCACAGACAGAAAAACTATAATTATAATAAGACATGGAAGATAAAACAGCAAAAAAGAAGAAAACCATATAAATATATCCATCTATTTTCTACCGCTTATCCGAGTCTTGGATAAGCGGTCTCGGTCAGTAGACTGAGCAGCTCAACCCATGTGTCCTTGTCCTCGGTCAGGTTCTTCAGCTCAACCTGGGGACCCCAAGATGTTCCCAAGCCAACTGAGAGATATAATATTTCCAGCAGGGACTTACTGGGCCTCCTCCCAGTTGGATGTGCCCGGTAGACCTCCTTTGGGAGACGGCCAGTGGGCTTTCTTAACCAATGCCCAAACCACCTCAGCTGACTATGGTTAATATTTTCCATTTACCTCTGCTGGAACGCATTTATGATTAAAAGTGCTATTCATTTTTTGTGAGAATAGAACGTGAATGTCATAGAATGTCACAGAATGTGAGTTCTGAAGAAAAAATTAAGCTAAAGTCAAGACATGGATGACATGGATGTGTTCCTCCCCAAAATAAAATACCATCCCCGAAATAAAGTACCTGACTGGGTAATGCTTAAATATATGGAATGATGGCTGTTCTGCTAATAGAAAGCAATTAATTTTACCACAGTTTGGAGCTGGAGTACAGTGTGAGAAAATACTGAATGCTGACAATGTTTTAAAAATACTGCACAGGTTACCGTAAGAAAACACACACACACATGCACACACACACACCAGGTGTAATGTGTGAGAAAATGAAGCAGCATGGCTCTCTGACCTTCACAATATAACAATGCTGCAACATTGTTTTTGTGTGTGTGTGTGATTGCTCCTACTGATTTGCAGCATGCATTCACAGATTGAACACACCCTGTCCACCATTTTATATGCATGATTGCCAAATGTCCCAAGCCTAATCCCATCACCTCTCAATCCCCCCACCCCACTACACACACACACACACACACACACGCCCAGGTAGGAGTACCTGCCTGCTCCCGCACTCGTCACCTCTGCAGTGTGGGAAACTTCATACACACACACAGCAGGTATGAAGGTAAACGGGCTCATTGTTATCATGTTTACTTGCTTTCACCTACAATTTTCACACTTGTATCTGGATCCAGTGGACCTGCATACCTCTTATGTAATGTAAGTGTGTGTGTGTGTGTGTGTGTGTGTGTNTTTTTTTTTTTTTTTTTTTTTTTTTAAGCTCTATAGAGCTAAAATATGGAGACATAAGAGTGATTAGTTTGTAAAAAAAAATAAATAAATAAAATAAAACTCATGCAATGTACTCAATGAAAATTTGTTCGTTTACATGTTCTTCACAGAAAATGAGCCAAGGCCAATGAATCTCAGGTTAAAAAAATAATTCGCTGTATCATTTTTCTTCTTGTAAACATTGAAAATGGGTCCCACACACCCAAACACCTTACAAGGGTTAATCAAAATCAACATCAAAATCAAAATCAAACGATAAGCTTTGCATAATGCTGTAGTTGCTGTTGATATGGTTGTTGTTGCTGCTGTAGCTGCTGTTGATATGTTTGTTGCTGCTGTAGTTGCTGTTAATATGGTTGTTGTTGCTGCTGTAGCTGCTGTTGATATGTTTGTTGCTGCTGTTGATACATTTGCTCTACTCAGTGTCACGCCTCTGCTGGTAGTATTTGTAGTTGCTGTTGATACGTTTGTTGCTGCTGTAGTTGCTGTTGATATGTTTGTTGCTGCTGTAGTAGTTGCAATTGTAATATTTATGGTGGTGTTTCCCACAGCCTGTTGAGGTTGTGGTTATTGAAGTCATTGTGGTTGTTGGAGCGCTTGTTGTGGTTGGAGTTTTTGTTGTGGTTGTTGTAGGAGTATTTGTGGTTGGAGTGGTTGTTGTGGTAGGAATGGTTGTTGTGATTGGTGTGGCTGTTGTGGTTTTTTTAGGGGTATCTGTATTTGTTGGAATGGTTGTTGTGGCAGTGGTTGTTGTGGTTGATGTTGCAGAAGTTATTGTAGATGTTGAAGTAGTTGTGTTTTTGATTGGTAATGGTGTATTTATTGGAGTGGTGGATGTCGTTGGAGTGGATGTTGTGGTTGTTGGACTTGTGGTTGTTGGAGTGGTGTTTGTGGTTGTTGGAGTGGTTTTTCTGGTTGTTGGAGCTGTGGATGTTGGAGTGGTGTTTGTGGTTGTTGTGGTTGTTGGAGTTGTGGATGTTGGAGTGGTGTTTGTGGTTGTTGGAGTGGTTTTTCTGGTTGTTGTGGTTGTTGAAGTGGTGGTTGTTGGAGTGTTGGTTGTAATTGTTGGAGTGGTGGTTGTGGTTGTTGTGGTTGTTGGGGTGGCAGTTGTGTTTATTGGAGTTGTGGATGTGGTTGTTGGAATGGATGTTATGGTTATTGGACTGGTAGTTGTTGGAGTGGTGTTTGTGGCTGTTGGAGTGGTTTTTCTGTTTGTTGTGGTTGTTGGAGAGGTTGCTGTGGTTGTTGGAGTGGTTGCTGTGGTTGTCAGAGTGGTTGATGTGGTTGTTGTTGTCGGAGTTGTGGTTTTTGGAATGTTGTGGTTGTTGGAGTAGTTGTGGTTGTTGGAGAGGTGGTTGTGGTTGTTGGAGTGGTGATGTCGTCGGAGTGGATGTTGTGGTTGTTGGAGAGGTTGCTGTGGTTGTTGGAGTGGTTGCTGTGGTTGTTGGTGTGGTGGTTGTGGTTGTTGGAGTGGTGGTTGTGATTGTTGCAGTGGTTGTTGTGGGTGTTGGAGTGCTGGATGTGGTTGTTGTTGTCGGAGTTGTTGTGGTTTTTGGAATGTTGTGGTTGTTGGAGTAGTGATTGTAGTTGTTGTAGTGGTTGGAGAGATGGTTGTGGTTGTTGGGGTGGTTGTTGTGGTCGTTGTAGTGGTGGTTGTTGTGGTTGTTGGAATAGTTGTGGTTGTTGGAGTTGTTGTTGTGGTTGTTGGAGAGGTGGTTGTGGTTGTTGGAGTGGATGTTGTGGTTGTTGGAGAGGTTGCTGTGGTTGTTGGAGTGGTTGCTGTGGTTGTTGGTGTGGTGGTTGTGGTTGTTGGAGTGGTGGTTGTGATTGTTGCAGTGGTTGTTGTGGGTGTTGGAGTGCTGGATGTGGTTGTTGTTGTCGGAGTTGTTGTGGTTTTTGGAATGTTGTGGTTGTTGGAGTAGTGATTGTAGTTGTTGTAGTGGTTGGAGAGATGGTTGTGGTTGTTGGGGTGGTTGTTGTGGTCGTTGTAGTGGTGGTTGTTGTGGTTGTTGGAATAGTTGTGGTTGTTGGAGTTGTTGTTGTGGTTGTTGGAGAGGTGGTTGTGGTTGTTGGAGTGGATGTTGTGGTTGTTGGAGAGGTTGCTGTGGTTGTTGGAGTGGTTGCTGTGGTTGTTGGTGTGGTGGTTGTGGTTGTTGGAGTGGTGGTTGTGATTGTCAGAGTTGTGGTTGTTGGAGTGGTAGTTGTGGTTGTTGTGGTTGTTGTTGTCGGAGTTGTGGTTTTTGGAATGTTGTGGTTGTTGGAGTAGTGATTGTAGTTGTTGTAGTGGTTGGAGAGATGGTTGTGGTTGTTGGGGTGGTTGTTGTGGTCGTTGTAGTGGTGGTTGTTGTGGTTGTTGGAATAGTTGTGGTTGTTGGAGTTGTTGTTGTGGTTGTTGGAGAGGTGGTTGTGGTTGTTGGAGTGGATGTTGTGGTTGTTGGAGAGGTTGCTGTGGTTGTTGGAGTGGTTGCTGTGGTTGTTGGTGTGGTGGTTGTGGTTGTTGGAGTGGTGGTTGTGATTGTCAGAGTTGTGGTTGTTGGAGTGGTAGTTGTGGTTGTTGTGGTTGTTGTTGTCGGAGTTGTGGTTTTTGGAATGTTGTGGTTGTTGGAGTAGTGATTGTAGTTGTTGTAGTGGTTGTTGTGGTTGGAGAGATGGTTGTGGTTGTTGGAGTGGTGGTTGTGGTTGTTGGAGTGGTTGTTGTGGTTGTTGGAGTGCTGGTTTTGGTTGTTGGAGTAGTGGTTGTGGTCGTTGGAGAAGTGATTATGGTTGTTGGTATGGTTGTCGTGGTTGTTGTAGTTGTGGTTGTTGGAGAGGTTGCTGTGGTTGTTGGAGTTGTAGTTGTGGTTGTTGGAGCAGTTGTGGTTATAGCAGCTGTGCCCTAGAAGAGATTTAACAAAAAGTGTAAGAAATACAATTCTTTCCACACAATTACGTAATTTAGTATATGTTTAAATACATAATAATTTTTACTTTATACTTTTAGCTATTGTTGAGGTTTGGATTTTTGTATTCGGCACATGGGTTCATTTTTACACGCTAATATTAAGTCACCTATGAATCGTCCATCCATCCATCCATTTTCTAAACCCGTTTGTCCTGTTGAGGGTCACAGGGGTGCTGGAGCCTATCCCAGTGGTCATAGGGCAAGAGGTGGGGTACACCCTGGACAGATTGCCAGTCTATCGCAGGGCTGACACGNACACCCTGGACAGATCGCCAGTCTATCGCAGGGCTGACACAGAGACAGACAAACTCATTCACACTCATGAGCAATTTAGAGTTTCCAATTCACCTGACATGCATGTCTCTGGAGGTGGGAGGAAGCCGGAGCACCCAGAGGGAACCCACGCGGACACCACGGGGTCTCCACACAGAAAGGACGTGCCCTGGCCGGGAATCGAACCCAGGACCTTCTTGCTCTGAGGCAACAGCGCTAACCATTGCGCCACCATGCCACCCACCTATGAATGTACTTTTAAATATTTTTTAAACAACAGTACACATCACATTTGTCGACATGAAATGGGATTTTTAGATTATATTTTGAGTTGTGTTCCATTTTATATAATGTTAATTGTTTTTTAATTTATTTTGTGATTGTCAAAAGAGTTTCCTTACCTTATCATAAGATCGTGCGACAGTGCCATCTCATACAGGAAACATTGTCCATGTATTTAAGTATTTCAAGACATTTTACATTTCATTGAAAATGTTTAGTTCATTTTTCCTTTGATCTTTTACATTATTTAAGTTTTATTTTTTTTTCTTCTTTTGTTTATATTTGAAATCCATACAATAGAGTGTTACTCCAAAAATTTTATGTGTTTATAAATGTGGAAAAAATACAGAAATTTTAAAAGCTTGTATTAAAGGTTTTTATAGTTAATATTTTAGAATTGGTCATCCACCTGTCACTTCAGAATTAAAATCAGTCAAACTCAACATAAACCTGTTTTGAATTTTTTTTTCAAGTAGACAAGAGAATGCACAATAATTAGATATTATCAATAAGGTCACAATGAATTCTTGTTTGTGGTTCACATTCTGTCTCACCCTTAAAGTCAAATCATCATTTTCAATTTAATGATTACATTCTTTCCTTAGCTTTAACCAAATGTTTTGAGAATGAACTTTACACTTGATCCTCATCATTCTTGAGATATTTGGAATAAATGTTGGAGGAAGAAGAAAAATGAAGGCTTTGACACTCAGTGTTTTGCAGATTTGTCTAGTGTGCATGTTTTGTAGATATGTTCAGATTAAACATATCTGCAATAAACACTAGCAGTGAATATTTGACAGTCTTATTTGCTATCAAAATTCTATCAATACAAATAAAAAGTGAACATACTCTTTCCTCTACAATCTATTTGGCACTAACCCAAAATAGCCATATGTGCACATAAGTTGAAGGAAAAAAAAAAAAAAAAAAAAAATCAGTCTTTCAAAATTGACTATCATTTAACAAACACAGCAACAAACACAGCAGTCAAAGATGATTATACTTAAATGATGAGCTATGTTATTTTTTACTAGAAATTAACACCTGAAATAAATGCATCAAAATAGCTGACAACAGAAGGAAGAGAGAGAAGTTTATTAATCAACAAAATAATACATAGATACACACATTTCCTTTGTGATTTGAGTTGCCTGTTAATGCTGCAGAAACATGATTAATCAAAATACAACAGAGGCTCTGCAGACCTCATAATGCAGAAATAAAGTACCTAACTGGGTAATGCTTAAATATATGGAATGATGGCTGTTCTGCTAATAGAAAGGAATTAATTTTACCACAGTTCTATGCAAAAATGCTGTATGTAAATCTGAATTCAATTCCATTCAAATGACAATATTTTTCCCTTAGGATGTGTGAAAAGGAGTGTCAGTGCATACATACATACATACAGGACAGACAAAAAGACACCAATCACAACATAGATAAAATGTGGTATAGAAGTTAGAAAGTGAAAAAGTTCAAATCAGTTTCAATCAATTAAAAGGTTTATAAATAGTTAAAAGGGTCATTAAAAGGCATTGTTAAAATGCATCTTATCAATGTGGCTGATGGTAAATGATTATAATGACGATTAAGATACTGAATCCATTCCAAAAGAAGACATTACATTTGTGTTACAATGTAAGCGAGAAAAATGATCAGTAAAGTGAGCACATTCAGTGGTCTGCTCAGTGTCACGCCACTGCCAGTAGTATTTGTAGCTGCTGCTGCAGTTGCTGTAATTGTAATATTTATGGTGATGTTTCCCACAGCTGTGAAAAAGTAAAAGAAAATTAAACACATTTCTTTAAATTTCAGTTTTTGATGACAGTCAGTATATGTAGTTACTTCTTAATCATTTTCCACTCATACTAAAGGAAAAAAGTAAATTTAACTTTACTTATAAAGTCACTTATCTTACTTTAAAAATAAAGTATACTTTACTTGTAAAGTACTTTAAATAAACTAATCAGTTTACTGTTTACAGTAAAGTAAAATGGCAAATTTTAACAGTTTACAGTTTACTTGTTATGATGGCTCAATGAAAAATAACCTAGAAACAATAATAATTACAGTTTGAAAAATTGTCATTAAAATCATTAAAAGTGAAAGTGAGAGGAAGCACAATTGTAACACTCACTTGCACTAATCGTGTTGGGGATAACATTGAGGAATACCAGTGAATTATTGACTGCCGTCTGGAGATTCTGTATTAAGGCCATGGCAGTAGGAACCACTGACTGGTTGACAAAGATCAGTTGAGCTGCAACTCTTACAGAACCGTTCCTGAAGGGAGAAATCTTGGTTAGTATGGAGTATTTTCTGATTAATCAGGAATCTTTTACACAATTAAAAATGAGTATTACTTACGTAAAGCTTTCCACTCTGCTTCTGCTGAAAGTTTCTGGATTTAAAATGATGTATTAATCATGGAAAAGAACATTGTGATTGGTGTTCATATTTAATCTGCACAACAGAAACAATAAGCTTTTAAATAGTCAGTTTTTCACAATTGTGCTTGTGGTAAAACATCACAGAAACTCAAAAACTGAAAAGACTGAAAAGACTGAATTAACATCTGTACGGGATGCTGAAGAATATTTTGCCTCGTCCTGTGGTGCAGTGGTCAGCTGCATCTCAGTGTAGCTGCTCTGCCTACATGTTTGTCATAGGTGCTCACAGCATGAGCGGTCAGGAGAACATGCAGGCTGAGGTCGTATAGGATCATTCTGCTCTCTCAGGTAGGTCATGGTAACACATGCTACATGAGCACGACCGTTATCAACATCCTGCTCTCTCAAGAATGTCATATAATGTGCTTCATGAGGACGAGTGTTATTGACATCCTGCTCTCTCAGGTAGGCCATGGTAACACGTTCATGAAGACGAGTTTTGTCAACATCCTGCTCTTTCAGGCAAGTCATGGTAACATGCTACATAAGGACAAGTGTTGTGTTGTTGCAAAATCCCACGTTGTTCATGGTTGTGCAGAAGAGGTACGTCAGCATATGTCAGCACTTTATTATTGTAGCATCACGTCATCAGGTTATCAGTGATGACTACTAGATCTGTTCTGTGATAAGTACCTCCCCAAACTATAACACTTACATCAAACCAACAGATCATCAGGCACAAAAAAACAGCATGGTGTTCACCATGCTGACGCCATACCCGTTCACAGGCATCTGACATATGGAGGGAGAGTCTGGACTTCTCAGTAAACAACAGACTGCCAGTGTCGCCGAGTCCATAGAAGGTGAGTTTTGGCAAAGTCAATCCGATGCTGCTGATGTTGGGTTATAATATGATCTGCAGGCACAAAGTTCTTGCTGCAACAGATGTCTTGTGACCATTGTTTGATTAATATCAGGGTTATGGATTCCTGGAGTCTCTCTGGCAGTCTGGACTGGAGTACGGAAGTGATCCTGTAAATGTAGTAGGCTGGTCTAGTGGTCTTGAGTGGGTGTCATCACCCTTGAAAGACCAGATCAAGTTCTGCGGAGTCAGTTTGTTGTTACTGCCTCATCAGACGAGTGTTGAGGATGCACAACCCTTTTGATGCTTCACTTCCTGATGGGACTCAGCAGCTTCAAGTAGGCCAACAGCTCAATTCCAATTTGCATTACTTAGTCTGGACATTTGAAGAAGCATTTCAAGAAAATGTCCAAAGTCTTGAAGTTTTTTTGTGTGTAATGACTCAAATGATTCATCCTGAGCAATATTTATACCCACCCTGCCCATCCTTCATGCCATCATACCCAGTGTTGTCGTTTGTGTTGTGGGGTGGTGAGCATGATGCGAGAGATTATTGTCCTAACCAACACCTTTGTGGTCAAAATATTTGTATGAAGTAGATCTGACATGGAATTATTAATGAGCATCAAATAAACATCATATACTATTATGTCACAGTGTTGTATTTTTGTTGTGCATTAGTGTATAATATTACAATGTAAAATAATGTAACAGAAATCACATATGAAATCACATTACATTTCTCTGAAAAGTCAACATTTAAATAACTGAGTGGTGTATTACCTCTTGTGTGACGTTCTGAGCCAAAGTCTGGTATTCTTGGGACTCAGGGTCGTTCAGCTGCTCAGTGAACGGTCTGTCAATATCAAAGTTTACTTCTGCAGTACCCTCATCTGCTTGTGGGGGATCGGTTGATGCTGTGGTTATTTGTAAGCTCTCTGATCCTGTGGTCTTAAAGTGGAAAAATAGTGCAAAATATAGAAAGTCCTTCCTATTTCTGTAAATTAACGATGTTTGGCTCTCAAAAGAAAAATGTCTCTAGTGTTGGTAACATTTTCTTCGCGGTTCATTTTTGCACTTCCTTCTATTTAGTCTATTTTACAAATGAGCTAGCACTTTGAAAGTGTTCAGTGTGGTATTACTGACATGTTATAGAGCAATGATAAACACATTCATACTGACATAAAGACATTCATTCACACATTCAGGAGGATTGACGGCTGATCTTGTGCTAACAGGCTAAACCTGTGTGCATCTTCAGAGACTCACTGTCCTAGCAGCAGATTCTAGCAGCAGTGACGGACACAGAGCAGCTCTGACTGAGACCTTCTGTCCTCAGCATGTCATAACACGCATGACATGCATGTTAAGATAAGCTACAAAGGACCTGAAAAATCTGTGCTGTGATTGGTCACAGCTGAAGCTGCTGCTCAATAGTTGAAAAACGGGTTAAAATGCTAAAATCTATTTTTTTTTATTGATACTCATGAAGGAACGCTAATTAGGAAGAATATATAGGAAGGAAGGAAGGAAGGAAGGAAGGAACAAGTGCAGGAAGGAAAGAAAGGGTTGAGAAGAAAGGAAGCAAATGATGAAAGAAGCAAAGAAGACGGAAGGAAGGAAAGGTAAAAGGATAAAGAATTATTGAGGAAAGTAAAGAAAGAAGAAAGGAAGGAAGGAAGGAAAGGGGTGGGACAAAAGGAAAAGGAAGGAAGGAAGGAAGGAAGAAAGAAAGGGGTGGGGTGGAAGAAAGACAATTAAGAAGGAAAGCTGGAAGATGGAAGGAAGGAAAGATGTAGGAAGAAAAATATAGAACCAAAGAGAGAAAAAAGGAAGAAAAGGTGAAAGAGTAAAGAAGAAAGTATTTAAGGAAGGAAGAGACAAATCTCTCTCAAGAAGCAAATTAATAAAGCTGTTGTGTGTCGTGTGTGTGTATTTATATTTGTGTTTAATGGGCTAGCTGTACTGTCAGCAGGGTGTTGTGATGCAACTATTAGTAGGACAAAGAGTTTTTACTTTCTGTAGGTAATGTCTAGGTTGGAGCCATTTGTATTTGTTGAACCTTTATTGTAGCACATTTAACAATAACTGAAATTGGGAAAACACTTCAAACAGAATTTGTATTAACTAATATTCTACATAACATAGTTTCACAGTAAGTACACCCTTAGTCAAAACAAAGCAGCATGTGTTAGCAGATGAAACACCTTTACTACACACACTTCCTCTTTTAACACCAGCTCACCTGTCACCTTTTCACNAGCAGATGAAACACCTTTACTACACACACTTCCTCTTTTAACACCAGCTCACCTGTCACCTTTTCACTTGAATACTGTAATATAACATTTGTGCAAGACACATTTTGTGACAGTCTGAAGCCACATCATAAAAATGGCTCCATGGGAGAGAAATGTCAGAAGATTTGAAAAAAAGAATCATTGAATTGCATGAAAGCAAAGTTGTGTAAAATAAATAAATAAATAAATTTCTAAAACTTAGCTTATAAGCAGAAATCCTGTGTTTAAGGTGATCCAAAGGTTTAAAAGCACGGGTATAGAGGTCACCAAACAGCGAGCAGGTGAAGCTCAGAGACGTCACAGAGAGCTGTAGCATGTTGCTAAGCTAGCACTGAAGGACAGACGCATGATGTCTCCCAGCTAGCTGAAGCTGCATTAGAGTTTCACAGCTACAATCAGGAGAACATGGACATGTCAGAGCTCCATGGACAGACACCTCGTCCAAAGCCATTACTCACCCAGTGACACAAGAACAGACAGAATTTGCAGAGCTACACAAGGAAAAAGTTTAATCTTCATAAGAGAAGAGTGGCTTATGCTGCATTCAACAGACCTTGGAGTTCGGATTTTTCCAACTTCCTACTTGGAAAAATGCATTGCAACATCACTTGAAGTCGGAGCTCGGACTGGGAAACTCAGATCAAAATTATCTGCCCCGACTTCACGAGTATGACATCACTCTTGAGTGATGTGAAGTGATGCGAAGTGGTTGTTGGAGTGAAGTGAGCTTTATGAATGGAAATGATCAGCTAACAGGCAAAGTATTTTTTCCTACATGACATTGAAATAAAAAGGTCAAAATATATTGCCAAGTTAACTATCTACAGTGTATAATGAATGTTTGCCATTGATACGTAAGTGTAAATCATTTCATAATATTACTTCTCTGCACTAAAGTTTAATAACCACTGTGATTAATATCATTGTAAAACAACACAACCAAACAGTCCTGTAATCTAACTTTACTTTAGTTAGCATTTATTACTAAGTTTATTTAGTTTATCTAAGTTTATTTAATCTTACAGTATTTATTGGTGTTCAGCCATGCTTTTTTTGTTTGCATTTATGAGGCCTTATGAGGAAAAATGTTGGTCAGTTTTGCAATATCATCTGATCAACAAGAACTCATAGAAAGATTATTATGATTTCTGTAAGTGATGGAATATTATTTACCAAAAACCATTTATCATGACCTCTTTGAAAAAGCCTTGATATGCTGCTTGGAACGTGCTGGTAAGCTTAATAATGGGACAATATGAATGTTAATTACTTATTAAAAGTATGTAAATATTATAATTTAAAATAATAAAATATAAAATCATATTAATGTCATATGAATGAATCATATGAATAAGTATTTCCTTAAATGATAAGGTTTTTATTTTTTGTTTGTTTTTTAGAAAGTTTCTGCTATAATGACAATATTTTTATGGAGTTTTCCTGTCATAATAAGGTTTTAGGGGAGTTTTTCCTTACATGACAGGTTTTTTGGGGGGGAGTTTTTCCAGATATGAGGTATTTTAGGGAGTTTTTCCTCATCTTCATAGAGAGTTTGGGTTGGTCTGGGTTAGAGTTTTACAGACCCTTCAAGACACTGTATGTGATTTTGGACTATACAGATACACTTGACATGTTTAAATGGTGTATGTGGGGTTTACATGAACAAGCTAAACATTTTAGCAGTTGTTACTTTAAGCAGAATGTGTCTGTGTGATATTGATGAAGATCAGAGCACATTTGATACAGAAACGCAGGTATTTTCTAGAGTTTCACTTTTCTTGACACTGCATATATGTGATCATCGTGATTCATCCTGCTGATCATGTTGTTATCGTATGTTAGAAGGGAAAACTTTTAGTTGGGTACTTTGAGTTGTGCCCTGACACACCTGGAAAGGTGCAACCACATGTTCTCGTGTCCCGGAGCCTGCTCCCACAATCATGCTCTGTTATTACCTGCTAGCTAGTTATCAATCATGCTGCCAATATTACCCTCACAAACTTCATAAACTGCTGTGATTCCCAACATGGCTAAAAATCCCAATTTCCACAATGAAATGCAACAGTGACTATTTAGCAAATATACAACTGATGACCTGAGACAAATCTACACAAACAAGCTGTAGCATGACTAACAACCCTGCTGTCTGCTACCTCAAGCTAACGAACAGAACACAGCGCCCAATGAAACAAACAGAATGAATCCAACAAAGCAAGGAAGAGAATAGAATAGAACTTGATTTTGAAGCTGAGGCAAGAAAATCATCAGGTCATGCACTATCATATTTTGACCAAAGTATGGTTACAATGAAATAGTTTCATTTGTAATTGAGTTTATGTTGGGCATGTATGAGTAAAAACATGTATGACTGTAAATTACCTTCGGTAAAATATCACAGTTATCTGCTTATTTTGATTCCCTCTGATGAAACTGTTTATCAATGGAAATGATTATGTTGTGGTTGGGTTTGACCCCTTATATTAATATTTGCAAAATGGAAGGCCTATAGCAATTTTTGATCTTGACAGTAATTTGCAGTAGGATTAGTAAATATTCTGCAAATTGCTTTTACCCAAACAGTTTACAGTAGTGCTGCTTTTCTGTCATTCCACAAATTAATAGTCTCAGAATGGTTCCAGAGACAAATGCTATTTAACTCATTTGCAATCAAGGAGCAGCATAACACCCTATTTCAGCTTCCTTCACATAGTCAAAAAAATGCCTTCAAACCCTTTAAAAAAAAAAAAAAAAAAAAAGGGTGCTGAGCCACTATGCCCCACCGCCCATGAGGACGTATCTGGTTTTATATGCCTTGATAGAGAGGCGTGGCCCAAATCAAAGACACATTGTTGATAATCAGCTTCTGACCCCTGACCCTCAGCTTCTCACCCCTGTTGGGATTCATAGACAGAATGGAAGAGTTGGTTAACTTTGGCACTAAACCCACCCCCCCTNCCCCCCCAGTGACTCAAACCTCCACTGCAATCTTCACCAGGTGGACAAAGCTTCCTTCGTTCCTGTCCAGGCTGGCGAGCCTGATACGGTCAGCAAGACTGAGATAGGGCTGCCTCTCCTAACCCTAACCCTGTCAATGATCTTGTAGATGATTTCAATCTCAAAATCACAAATGTTATTGATGCCATTGCTCCTGTAAAGGTTAAAACAATCTCTGGGAAGATTAAAGTATCATGGAGAAATGCCACATCGGTAAAGCTACAAGAAACAGAGTGTCAAAATAGCTGAGTGCAGATGGCGAAAAACAAAACTTGACTTCCTTTGTGACATTTACAAAGAGAGACTTCACATCTACAATCCAGAACTAAAATGTACAAAACTATCATTTTTCTCAGATATCATTAACAAAAACAAAAATAATGCACATGCTTTATTTGCTGTTGTTGACAGACTGACAAACCCTCCTGAGTCCTGAGCTCTCTGAGTCCTGTAATGAGTTTAACTCCTTATTCACCAACAAAATTCAGAAGATCAGGCCAGCAATCAGCACCTCCATATTATCCAAAAAACCTGAGACATGCTTACATCCACAAAACAACAGCCTAGTTAAAATGTCAGATTTTGTTCCTATTAACTACAAAATGAAGGAGGAAATAGTGCAACATTTAAACTCGTCTATCGGCAGACTTGATACATACTGACAAGCTTTTTAAGGAATGTTTTTAGCAGTGTGGCTTCAGACATACTCAACACATCTCTTTTATCAGACTATTTCCCAAAGGCCTTGAAAACTGTAATTATAATGCCTCTGAAAAAAGAGAATCTGGATGCCTCAGTTATTAACAATTATAGGCCCATTTCAAACCTACCATTTTAAAGATAAAGCATTTAAAAAAAAAAAAAAAAAAAAAAACATTTCCAACAATTCAGAACTTTCTTGCCCTCAAACAGTTACTTAGATATGTTCCGGTCTTATTTCGATAACATCACAGCACTAAAACTGTGCTGATCAAGGTGGTGAATGACATTCGTCTAGACACAGACTGTGGTAAAGTCTCAGTTCTCGTGTTACTAGATCTTAGTGCTGCATTTGACATGGTCGACCACAGCATACTACTAGACAGACTGGAAAACTGGGTTGGACTCTCTGGCATAGTTCTAAACTGGTTTAAAACATATTTACAAGACAGATACTTTGTCAGTCTGAAACTTAAAATCTGAGAGAACAAATATGGCATGTAGAGTTCCCCAGGGTTCAATTCTCGAGCCCCTTCTATTCAATCTCTATATACTCCCACTGGCTCACATTTTGTAAAACAACAAAGTCTCATCACAACTATGTAGACAACACCCAAATTTACAAGTTTACATAGCCATCTGACCAAGTGACTACATTCCCATTGAATCTCTAAACAAGTGGATCAACCACATAAATGAATGGAGGTATCAAAAACTTCAATGAATGAGGCACCACTAAAATATTTGCATTTGGTGCCAAAGTAGAACAATCAAATGTCATTGGTCAGCTTGAATCACTTTCACTGAAGACAAAAAAATAAATAAATAAAACAAGTCAAAACTTTTGGTGTAGTTATGGATGCAGAGCTAAGCTTTAACAGTCACATAAAGACAATTACAAAATCAGCCTACTATCACCTTAAAAACATTTAGCAGCATTTATCTTCAGCAGGCTGGACTACTGTCATGGCATCTTTACAGGCCTGTTAAAAAGCTGCAGCTCATTCAGACGCTGCTGCTGGAGTTCTGACTGAAACTCAGAAAGCAGCATCAGTCCATCCTCAGATCCCTGACCTGCTGCCTGTGTGTCACAGGACTGATTTTACAATGTTCTTACTGCTTTATAAAACTCTGCGTGGCTCAGGACCTAAATATGTCTGACATGATTCTGTGGTATGAAGCCTGCAGACCTCTCAGGTTGTCTGGTTCTGCTTTATTTGCATTGCTATGTACTGCTATTTGCACTGCTTTTAATTAAGCTAAATTAAATGTTTGCACTGAAATTCAATCTGGGGCCAATTAATTTTACACTGTAATTGCACTATACATTATTGTAATTAATTTGATTTTTTATTTTAGATTTTTTTTCCTCATTGTTTTTAAATGTTGCTTTATTTTATTATCATTTTTTAAATGTTGTTTTAATTTACATTGACTTCTGTATTGAATTGCTTTTGTGTTTGAATGGTACTACTTGCACTACAACTTACACTGAGGTGTACTTAGACAGGCCTACTTTGTGTTTTGTAGTACTCTGTACCATGTATTTTTTCAATCTAGTTTTAATTAATAATTTCTGATAGTATTATACTTTTTAATTTGTAGTATTTAATACATAATACATTAATAAAAAATTCTTACTTATACATTTAGTTTTATATTCATACTTTTTTAAAATTTTCATTATTATTACTATGATTATGATTATTATTTTATTTTTGTGTGTTTCATTAGTAGATATAAGAGCTAATCCTGAGCAAACATGTTAGTCAACATGAATTGTAATGTGTTGCTTACGGCAGTAGGTGTTGTTGAAGTTGTTGTAGTCGCTGAAGAAATCTGAATCTTCATCATTTGGACAGAATAAAATTACTGTGAATCAGAAAAGGTTTTATTAGTTATTTGAAGATGAAAGACACTTTTATTAAAATCACCTCTGGAAAACATTGTTTGGAATCTATTTTAAATCATAATGTTAAAAAAATAAAATAAATTCTCAAAATTACCCCATTTCTTTTACTCAGACTGTAACATCTATATAATGTAAATAATGACAATAATACAAAGCCAGGGTAAGCCAGTTCATTTGATGGATTCTAACAATAAGTTCTAACAGTGAGGTCGTGATTGTCTTTCTTTACGTACCAACTGCATGCTGCACAGTCCTGCATCTGGTCTTCATCTTGGCCTTTTCCCTATCAGCTGTAAGACAGAACACAATGTCATCAAACACACAAGAACTGTCCTGTTCATACTGTACATACTTTTCTTGTTCTCCTCCTCTGTCACCTCTCACTTCATCCAAACCACAACTGCTTTATCTGTCTGTTAGGGTTGGACGATATAAATGATATCATGTCGTATCGCGAAATAAAAAAATCTTCCATATAAAAACGAGGACGTCAATATAAAATCGATAGAAAATAGTGCTTGAATACAGGAAGTTAATGATGGGTCAAAC
>VXCM01008512.1:0-16785 GCA_014773175.1 Lucifuga dentata
TAACAATACAACCCACTAACAAATAAACACTACAAGACACACTACAGCTCAGTTTATCTCAGTAACGTAATTAATGGAATAATAATACAAAAAAGAACTAAATTAAATGGAAGAATAACAAAAGGAAAAGTCTAAATAACCATGCTCCCCCATGATGCAATGGACAAGTGGAGCAATCCAGACTGGCACCTCTTGTATTTAAGGCAGCTGAAGAGGCTGACCAATCTCTCAGCCTGCCTGGTCCAGATGCCCTTCTAGCAGCTGGAACAACAGCACCGGTAACTCAAAAGAAAACTATATTAGACCAGCTTAAGATAAACTTAACAAAATATAACAAAATGATTAATATACAAAGTTTAACTAAATGTGCACGCTTACATTTAGAAAACAATGCATCAATCAAATACTAACAAATGTATATGTTGTATGAAACAAAATCTATGTGTGGTGTCATTTATATGTTCTGTGTATGTGCACTGTGAATGTAAAACATGTTAAAACAATAAATTAACCTAAATAAACTAATTGAGTGAAGGCAATTACCAGCATTCAGTTCAGCTGTGTGGCTGGAGGTGCAGCCATCACAGTATCAATGGCAAACAATTATTACGTACTGTAGTTACCATGGTGATATATTTTGACCTTTTTATTTCAATGTCATGCAAGAAAAAATACTCGGCTGTTAGCTGATCGTTTCCATTTACAAAGCTCGCTTCCATGGGCGCTGCCATGTTGAGTGATGTCATACTCGTGAAGTCAGGGTAGATAATTTTGGTCCAAGTTTCCCAGTCGGNTTGAGTGATGTCATACTCGTGAAGTCAGGGTAGATAATTTTGGTCCAAGTTTCCCAGTCGGAGCTCCAACTTCAAGTGCCATTCCAAGGCATTTTTCCAAGTAGGAGGTCGGAAAAATCTGAGTTCCGAGGTAACTGGAATGCAGCATTAGAACTGGAATCTGCATCTGTGTCTTCAGTCTCAGAGGCTTCTCTCGATTACACAATGCAATAAATAACATGGGTTACAATAAATGGAGCAAACAGCAATACATTGTCAACCCACCCATCAAATCCCATTTATTCTATCTGTACCCCGAGTGGAAGTTTGGATTTTTTTTTTTCTAATTTATAGTTCAGTGAGAAACCTTTCAATAGTTTAATGAAAATATAGTAGTTTCATGCGTTGCTCATGAAATCAATTAAATCTTGACAATTGCATTGTTTAGCGAAATAGCTTTTCCCCTTATTTTTAAAGTGTAATATTTTAGGGAGCGTGTGTTCAACATTGCCAAAACTGCAAGGAAAAAGATGGCTTTTACTGAGAAATTAAAATGACTGTGCCTTCTATAATCGTTCATAAGTGTTAGAAGATGAAACATTGATTTTTAAGGTGGGTGTATTACCTAACATTTAATTTTAACAGATTAGGAGATTTGACAAAATAAAATATGGTTTTATATTCTGTAAATTGATTGTTAAAATGTAACATGCAGGTTATACATATTGGGCTCAAACATGTATGATCGCTGATATGGTCCTTTAAAAGCCAAAGTGATGCAATAAATGCAGATGTGTATAGTAACGTTCCAGAATTTAAGAGGTCTCAAGTGCTGCATTAAAAACAAAAAATGCCAATATGCTTTCTGAAAAAAACAAACTGCATGATTTTACTAAAATGAGAAGAGAAATTGGTAAAACATAGCCACCATTTAACTAAAACGAGGGAAGGAATAACAAAACATGCACATGTATTCATAAAGCGTGGCAATGAATTCATAATACGTGGCCACATTATATATTATTTTTCCAGATGGCCTATAAAATGCTCCGTAGATCAACATATAGAACAGTCTAATGTGTTATCATGTTTGTTACAGCTACAGCGAACATTCATAACCATTCATACATTTAAGATGCCGTTTTATAAACGTAGTTATGAAGAATATTCCATTTTTACTAAATTAAACTTTTCAATCCAAGAAGTAAGCGTGACTGTTAGCTTAGTAGCTGCTGCAATGTCAAAGATTAAGTCAGAGAGATATGAACGCATCTCAGCACCAACAACTCTATCAACAGCCCCGCCACAATTATTGACATCTATTTCTGTCTTTTTGTTCTTCCTCTGCAATTGAAAATCCAAGAAGTGGCACATCCGTCCCGATGAAATGCGGGGAAATGCTGAACCTCAGCCAGCAGGGATGGCTGCACTAATTTATTCTCTTGTATTTTCTATCCCAGGCAGCTGGAGTGAGTTGCACAAATGGAGCATTTTAATTAAAAACTGCTGAGACACAGCGATCTGGGGAGAAGACTTGGCAGCCGCCGCCGAGTCTTCAGTTCCTACGGCGTGCGGACAGAAGAGTGCAGCGTGGTTCATTCAGGAGGAAAACCAATAACAGGAACCCAATTATTACCTTTACAGGGAGCCCAGATTCTTAGCACGCTGTCTGTTTCACTTCCTGTCTGAGTAATGACGAGCGAGGAGGATGCTGAGGAAGAGGAGTTGCAGCAGGTGAGGGAAACACGGGTGTTAAGTAACTAAGTATATTTACTCAAGTACTGGATCTAAGTACAGATACTTTACTGGAGTATTTCCCCCTTTTGAGAGTTGAGTTGCTTTTTCTTTGTAGATTCTGGCTTTACTTTCAGCATCTGATGAGCCCAGTAAAATGTCACGATTATTTATCTTTCCTCATTTTCTTTATTTCCTCTCTTTCCTTCCTGCTTTGCCATCTTCTGTTCTTCTTTCTTAACATCGTTACTTTATCTTATGGTGTGTTTTATTTTTTTGAATTTCATCTTTCCTTCTTTCCTTCCTACTTTTCCAGTCTTGTATCCTTTCTTTACTTCTTTCCTCTGTACTTTCCAGTATTGTATTATTCTTCCTTCTTTTCTAATTTCCAGTATTCTATCCTTTCCTTCTTTCCTTCCTACTTTACAGTCTTGTATCCTCCTCCCTACTTTCTAGTATTGTATCCTTCTTTTTTTTACTTCCTTCCTACGTTCCAATCTTGTATCCTTCTTTCTTTCCTACTTTTCCAGTGTTGTATCCTTCTTTCTTTACTTCTTTCCTTCCTACTTTCCAGTCTTGTATCCTTCTTTCTTTACTTCTTTCCTCCCTCCTTCCCAGTTTTGTATCCTTCTTTCTTTACTTCTTTCCTCCCTACTTTCCAGTATTGTATCCTTCATTCTTTCCTTCCTACCTTCCAGTCTTGTTGGTTTCTTTCCTTCCTACTTTTCTTATTATTAATATTAATATTATTAATTATTATTATTAATAGTAGTACTAGTGATGCTGCGTTCAGTATGTGAGAGTTGTCTTGCAAAAACATTTCTTTGCTCTAAAAATAAATACATTATAAAAGGGGGGAAACAAAATTCTGTGTCTTTGAACAGTGTTCAAAGACTCCTTACTACATTACACTATAAACATGAGGTAAAATAACAAAAAGCATGTTTAACCTTTGACCCTTCTGGAGTCTAAAGTCACATTGATATGTTGTTTGCTGATTTTTGGAGACTTTCTTTCATTTTCTTGAATATTCCAGAATCAAGTAGAAAATGAGACCTTTTTATGATTTATATTTCACTTTTTTGCTCACTTCTTTCAGATTGGACTTCTTTTTTCTTTTTTCCAAGAATGAAGAAATTTCTATAAAACATTTTGAGGCTCCACAGGGTTAAACTGTCAATCTTGACATTAGTCTCAAGCAAATATTCAGTAATTTAGAGAAATCATCAAAGGAATAAAAGCGTGTTAACCAGCTCTACTGCAGACAGGCAGCAGCATCTTTTCTGCTCAATTATCTCCCTTAGCCCCCCCACTCCTGTCTCGTCCTCTTCCCATAGAGGAAACAAACCAATAATTCTGTTATCATTAATGTAAAATAAACAGAAGATTTAACATATTTTGTTCCCTTTCAACACAGCGAAATGTGTAATTCAGGATATGACACATCAGGAGAAAACGTTGCTGCTTCTGCTGTTTGTTTCTTGTTGTTCCAGACACATTTTAAAGGGGATGTTTCCATTCGGCTTCACTTCCTGTCAGTAATTAGCTGAGTAGTAATCCTCATTGTGATTTGTACATAATGCTAATCACATTAGCGGCTTCTGGGCTTTGGAGACCATACCATCAGCACATTCTCTCCCAGCAGCTGGAAACCTAGCAGCGGAAATGAGAGAAAATGATCTGGAATGATCGCATGAGGCTTTAAAGCTGAACTGATCAGAAGAACATTCAGCTAATCGACCATTTGGTCTCTTTTTTTCTCCTTTCTAGCACAGCTGATATGGATAAGTTGTTGGGGGAAAAGGATATTTATCCTGATTTAGTAATTAATTGGATTACACCAAAAAATTATTTTTGCAGCAAACAGGAAATTATAAGACAAGGAATATACTTGTGGCTTTTGCTGAACATGAATGCTGATATGTTCTGCTAGATGTAGAAAACTTGTGGTTATAATTTCTGCTGTCTTTTTCTGTTTCTATTAATAATACAAGTTAATATAACTTAATGCGATGTCACATCACATCATATCTCCATGATCATACATTAAAAGCTCATTTTAAGATTAATAATTCAACATTTAATAAGCTATAAATAGTACTTACAGGAGTTATATAAATTTAATCAATACTAAGAGCATTAATAATACATATAAAAATGAATATCTTTAATATTAACTTTTAAAACATTTTATAGCATTTTTGAACATCCTCTTTAGCTTGTTTATGCTGCAGCTACAGTTCATTATAAGCAGGCTGGTGATAAAAAAACACGAGCCAGAACGGGGAATTAAAAATGTTTTTCCTACCTTCCAGACCACCATTGGTTTCAGTTCATTCTGGTACGCTATTAAAATCTACTTGCTGATACTTCAAACGTTCTTGGGATAGGTAATCCATCATTGCCAATGAGACATGTATTCATTCGAAGCTTCATAATTTTAGCGTTTAAGCACAATAAAAAGCGTGGAGTGAATTTCCTCTGCCAGGGAATATAGTCCCAAAAGAAGACCTGCGTTTATTGAAAAATTTACTGACTTCATAAGGCTGTGTAACTATTAACAGGAGAAACATGGATTTTTAAGGTGGGTGTATTGCTGGAATATTTGATTTTGAAAGATTAAGAGATTTTGCAAAATACCAGAAAAGCTAAAGTACAGTTTTATCCTTTGGGAAATGATTGTCAGTAACCTTACATGTATGGAAATTGAATATATTAGGCTCTAACATGCAAAATGGATGGTATGGTCCTTTAAAGGCCACTTTTTGTCGTAAATGCTGATGTCATAAACACAAAAACGAATGACAGTAGAGAATCAGTTTTTATTTAAAGGACCAATCACGTGTCATGTGACTGGTGATCCCTTCCTGCCTTCGTGTTTCCGTGCATGAGTGAACACGTGAAAATCGTTGTTTGGAAAAAAATTGGCAAATGACTGATTTTAATCTCCTTTAGCCCTCCAATTAACTGTCAAATTGTTCTAAGCACAAAGGGTGACGTTTCTGTTTGTGAGCGGTGAAATAACAGTATGAACACACGTACACACACACACACACACACGTATGCTATCACAGCTAATACAAAGCTCTGCTCTCCACTGCTCACATTCCATATGAAAGCTCCTGTCTTTGCCTTCTTTTTTTTTTTTTTTTNTTTTTTTTTTTTTTTGTAATACAGGTTTTATTGAGTTTCATACCTTCCACCATGGGGCTTTACTTACATTCTCCTGTCAAACAAGGATTAAATTCCATTAGAATGGTCTCCAATTTACCCAAACATACACAAATAATACCCCAATCCACAAACCTATAATTCAGTTCTTCATACTCATCTCCACACACAGTTAATACAATCTGTATTGTGGATGAATTTCTTATGCACTCAGATGCAGAAAGGTGAATCATACAGGTGAGGAAACTTAAAGGACCATACTGGTGGTTTGACTTTTTTTCTGGCACCAATATCCCGGGTGTCCCAAAAAAATGTATACACACTTTGAATGATTGTAACTCACCAAACTTTCTTTTTTTACAGGTACAACTGATTTAAAGTAATGGCAGAAGCAAGACTAAGCAAAAGATTCTACACTTGTCTTCTTTAACTTGGATTATAAAACCTAGATATATCTTAATAAACCTTGTATTTATAATCATTCAGAATGTGTATACATTTTTTGGACACCCTGTATATTACCCGTGTACACATTTACATTACTGCTGTTTAAAAATAAACCCATCAACTTATGAATCTGTATATATCATACTTGTCCGACTGACCTGATCTTATTCTCTCATTGAAAGCTTTGCTAGCATGATGGTATTATTGTTTGTTTGTTGCTCCCACAAAAAACTGTTTCAATCAACTTTGGTTCCACTTGGCTTCAGGTGTCTCCTGGCACTTGTAATTGCTCCACACCCCACCAGGGGCACACGCCACATAAAGACCAAAACAACTTGACTGGGCTAATTACGATTCTGTATAACTGTTAAAATTCAGAAGTTTATGGGAGAAATTATCAAATGGGAACACGGTGGGAGAGGGAGTGAAAATATACAAGAAACCTGGGAAAAATGGCAGTGTGGGAGCATTGACAGATATGGTAAAAATTAGAATTGTTTTTCCTACCTTCTGGGCAGCCAATAGGTTTGGTTCATTCCTGTGCATTATAAAATCAAGTTATATTGAAATGTAAATCCTCACAGCAATTACTTCACGCTATTATTATTATTATTATTATTTATTTATTTATTTTTGTCAAAGTTACTTAATTTAACCAATCTTAAAACATGGAGCTACATGGAAGAAATAGTATGTCCCTGTCAGGGAATATCGTCCCAGCAGAAAACTGATTTTACCAGAGAAATTAAAATGGCTGTATTTTACATACAAGTATGCATGTTAGCAGGTAAAACACTGAATTTGAAGGTGTGTGTCACAGGAACATTTGATTTTGAAAGATTAGGGGATTTGGCAAAATAACAGGAAAAGTAAAATACAGTTTTATGTAAATGTTTGGCATTAACGTAGTGTGTACAGTATGTGGGTAGTATTTCTTGGGCTCAAATGTAAAACTACCGGTATGCTCCTTTAAGAACAAAAACTTTTGATGCAGCTTTTCAGTCTGATAAAGAGTTGAAATCATTTTCCATCTTTCTCCCGTCCTGTCCTTTCTCAGAAGTGACCAGCTGTTCTTTCTGATGTGGCAGGTACACGCTGAACTAAGTAATTCACCAGACTTCTGTTTAAAGGCCTTAAATGTGAGTTTCAGGGGAGTGTTAGAAATGTTTATTAAATTCTCCATCAAAGAAATCAAAAAATTCATGAGGAACATAGTCAGGAAAAAGATGATAATGAGTAATAGAACATGAACATGTGCAGAGATTTGGCCATCTGGAGCAGCAGAGATTTCCTGACGGGTCTGCTGACCTGCTGAGCCGCGATGAGACGAAAACATGCAACGCCTCATGCTGTTTGCTCGTTCTGCACCATTTCAGCCTCACATACACAACAGGCCAGAAGTTTGAGGCCAACCCCAGGTTTAACAGACTGTGTAGCAAGTTAATCCAAAGTGGGAGAAGGCAGACAGCAGCTATAGAATAGAATGTTAAAACACATCAGCAGGGAGTTGGAACACGNGTGGGAGAAGGCAGACAGCAGCTATAGAATAGAATGTTAAAACACATCAGCAGGGAGTTGGAACACGGCAGGAGTGCTGCATTAATACAGACTGATGCCTTCATTACTAATCATTTCTGTAGCCAGAGTGGCTATATGATGTAAGAAATGTTGACTCATGCTTCTTGAAAACTAATTAGTTACATTTATTTTATGTATTTTTGTCATTTCCTGTGCAATAAAATATAAAACAAACAGTGTAGTGATGATTTATTTATTTTTTTTTAATCTGGGGTTGGCCTCAAACTTCTGGCCTGTGGTGTAAGTGTGTGTGTGTGCGTGTGTGTGTTAGAGCTGTAGATTTATCTTATGAGCCCATTGTTTTTTTACCCTAACAGCCTGACNCCACTGTGGATTTATAAACAGAGAGTAAGTGACAGACTGACTGCAGAGCATTGTGTGACGCTCTTAGTTCGTAAGAATTTAACAAACTGGACCCAAAAGCAGAACTCAGAGAACTTCAGGTGAGTTGAAAAGGTTGGTATTAAATAAAGGAGTGAAACAGCAATGATAACAACAGAGAAAGAAAAAAAAACTCTTCAGACATATCAAGTCTCAAACAATACAGACACGGATGTGGATCCGTATTTCAAAATAAAATACAGGAAGTAAAAAACTATACCACAATGAGAAGTAAGCCCTCTGAGAAGTAAGCTACAATCAACAGTGTTGAGGATATCAATTTGGAATTTCAAAAATAAAATACATGAAGTAACAAAAACAGAAACAAGCAGAAAACTCACAGTTTGGCTGAGATAGTGACTTGATGATCACACCGAATTAAACATGGGAAAAAACAATACAAATTTTCACACGAAAGTTCCCAATGAAAATATTAAATTTAAACACAAAACAGCCAGCACCCTCACAGGATTTAACACCAAGAAAAAAACACCCGAAAAACAGAAAAACTAAATACAAAGGCAGCAATCACCAAACCGAGAGTAAATAANACACCCGAAAAACAGAAAAACTAAATACAAAGGCAGCAATCACCAAACCGAGAGTAAATAAAGGAACTGACTATGCTCAATGAGCACAAAAAACCAGTTAATTACTCGGAGATTAACCAAAGAAGAGGCTGCGAGGAAAATGCGGACCAGGCCCAGCCGACGAGGATGTTGAAGGCGAGCAGAAAGACGCTCTGGAGACACTGTGGAGAAAGCACAAGAATAAACAGGTAACAAACAGGCAAACAATTAAAGGGCAGGCACGGATCATAAAGTGAGTGTGCAGGCACAAGCCAGTCTCAGGACAACAATCCAGCAAAGAGTGCCAGATGAGTGACAAAATAAATATGCAGAAGAAATCACAGGAATGAGAAACAGCTGATCAGCCAAATCACTGGAAGGAGGAAGAAAACAGAAGAGCAGACCTCCAGGTGGCAAGACAGGAAAAAAGGCAAGGCTTAAGAGGCAGAAAGACCAAGATTGGTGACATAGTTGTGTGACGCTCTCGTCAGTTGTGTGACGCTCTTAGTTGTGTGACGCTCTTAGTTGTGTGACGCTCTTAGTTGTGTGACGCTCTTGGTTGTGTGATGCTCTTAGCTGTGTGACGCTCTCTTCAGCTGTGTGACGCTCTCGGCTGTGTGATGCTTTCATGATGCTTTCAGTTGCATGGCTGCGAGGTTGGGAGTCACCACTCAGCTACCAAGGAGACACTCAGAGAGCGCGTACCTCCACCAAGTATTTTATAGGCAGCACTGCACACAGTTTTGGCAGCTAATTGTAGCAAAATAGTTCAGAACAAATTTCTTTAAAAACTTTTTTCCGGCTTGGTGTGGATATTCTACATGCAACATTTTGTGTCATTTGAGTCAAAACTGTAGGAGGACATATGAAAAAACTTTTGGAAAGAAAATTCAAAATGATGGAGAATCTAGTCAGGTGGAAATAGATGGTTTGATGGTGCAGAGTGATCCACAGAATCCAGAAAAAAAAAAGGAATAGATTCTATCACTTATAGTTCAGAGTTATAAGGCAAAATATAAATGTGCTTATTACAGCATCATCATTATTTTAACAAAAAGAAGATCTGCTTATTTTGGTGACGATGCAGGGTGGGGTTGTGGGGATTTTGTTGGTATTGATGGAGGTATGCACTGCTGGTTGTTTTGTGGTTGTGTGGCAGATCTCCAGTAAAGACTATTTTAACATATATCTGTCTGAATCACTTTGAATTTTGCTTTTGGGTTCCAAACCTAAAAATTCACAGAGGCAAAATAGAAAATGGATCGACTGAAAATCAGCAAATGTTTTGTTCAATATTTTAAAATTTCTGGAGAAAAAAAAGTATATCTTTATTAGTTTTTTTTTTTTTTTTTTGATAAATTAACAAAACACAATACATTGAGGAAATGCAATAATAGTACCGATCAATTAAAAAAAAAAAAAAATCAAACAAAAATTAATAAAGAACATATGACGGCCTGATTTCTGTCACATAACGCCTTCACTTTATTTTAGCTGAATCTGGCCTTTTAATAACTCTGGAGGCCTAATGCATTTGAATATTTTAGATCCAATTTCTGCATTTATTTTTGAATTAAAGATTAAATAATTGAAGCGAGAACGTTGAATAATTCATAAGCTGCGTTGGGGAGCTGAGGTCAGCAGGACTCCGTAATGTAAGAAAGCATAAATGCAGATTTCATACATGCTGTTTTAGAAAAACACACACACACAGTGGAGAGTTTAATTGTTCTCCTTCAGCATGAAAAAAGTGAGTAAAAAAAGAGAGTGAAACTGAATGAGTGAAAAAAAAAATGAATGAGTGAAAAAAACAGATTAATGCAATCAAGCTTTTTTTTTTTTTTTTNTTTTTTTTTTTTTTTTGGACTCACTTCCTCCTTCCAATATGCATCTAATCTAATATGCATAATTCTAATGCATTGTGAGGAATGAGGAAAATACATTTTCTCATTAATAGTCGAGTGCCTGGGTGACATCAGAGGGATTTGCCTCTCAGGATCAAAGCGATGCTTGACGTTAGAGTCCTTCATTGCCTCCTCTTCATCCCCACTCCCACAACCACCCACATGAAGAAACCATCTGGGATCATTTCAAGAGGCTGTTCCATACGAAGACGTAATGAGATGGAGAAAACACGTGAAAATGTTGTTTTATTTGTCTGTTTGTTTCATTGTTGAGTGACATCTGTGTAGTTTTTACATCAGACCCATCACAAGAAACTGCTGCTTTTGTATGATTCCTGTTTGTTTTCCATTCATTTTGGAATTGTGATGACACGAAAAGATCTTAAACAAATTATGGATGTCATCATTAGTTAATCTCACAAATGTCCTTTAGGTTTAAATATTTCTTGTTTTACAGATGACAGGAAAGAAGACACTGATTCTCTATATTTGATAAACCCTGAAAGTAGAAATTTGCTTTTAGCCAAATTTCTACTTTCATAAATCTCGGTTTAACCAAAGGAAACTTGACTTTTCTGTTTTTAAATATTACGACATATCGCGTGGTTTGGTTTTCTTCTATCTGAGCTGAACAAAGTGAGCTAATATGAAATTCATTAACTCATTTGAAGACAGTTTTTTTTTTATTCTCTAGTCCTGTGGCTCAGTGATCTGTAGAGTATCTTCACAGAAGGTTGTGGGTTCTTTCTGTGTGGAGTTTGTGTGTTCTCCCCATGTCTCCATGAGTTTAATCTGACCTCCTCCGAAGACATTTAGGTTTGGTAAAATGGAAACTTAAGAATCTATAGATATAAATGAGTTAGTATCTATGTGTCGGACCTGTAATAACGGTGTCTCTTTCTCAAAGAATGCTGGGATGAGCTCTACCCGTTTTAAACCTGCACAGGATACTTGGATATAGAGAATAAACAGTTTGACAGTTTCACATACTAGTGCAGTGCCTGTTCAAAATATGCCTGTTCAGAACGGGCCAGACTGTATGGTGTGTGCCACTTTTCCCTTCATATAAAGCTAGAGCTTCATGGTTCTACCAACTCTGTTTCCCTTCAGTTCAACAAGTAACTATTGATCTGTAAATCTAGATGATATAATGTTAGCGTATTTGTGTTTGGTGGCTAACAACAGTAGCAGACATGTCTATCATAGGTTAGCAATGCTAGCTATCATGGTTTGCTAATAATAGCATTATCTCCTGGTAGCATTGTTAGCTATTGTTAGCTCCAATACAACATAAAGTTGAGTTTCAATATAGTGAAATATAACTATTTTTTACCTGCACAACACCGTCAAAACAACTTCAACTTCTCAAACAACTTCTGCACATCCTTGTGAGCTAGCTTTGTTTGCTGTATGGGTCAGGTTGAGATCGCGGCACTGGAGCGGAGAGCATATGCTGCTGCGCCTGGAGCGTATCCTGCCACGCGGACTACTTTTTACTGGCACAGCTCAATTTGAGAACCGCTCATCCGNCTGGAGCGTATCCTGCCACGCGGACTACTTTTTACTGGCACAGCTCAATTTGAGAACCGCTCATCCGAACAACTTAACACAAGTGACAATGCACGTCCTTGGGTCCTGAGCAATAAACCTGCTGAATTTCAACTTCATACAGTGCCAGGTTCTAGAGATGTTGGTGCCACAGACAGACAGACGGACAGAATTACTGATAGATGTGGTTTAGAACTGAATGGATGTTTCCTTTTAGCACAATTGATTTGGGAAGGTTATTGAATACAGCAATCGCATTTGCGACCAAACCAACCGCACCAAGACTGTTTTTGACAAAATGGTTTGTTTGTGGGTTTGAACATGATTTGAATTAGTTCAGAACCGACTATGAGGTGATCAGCTGATTTGATGCAGGTGTGTTTGGCCAATCAGGATCTGAGAGGCACAAACTCTTAATCAAGTCGGACACCTGATTTAACTAATCACATTTAACCTAGGATAGTATTCTAAATATCAGGTTAACTTTATCTGAAGCAAAAGCTAGTTTAGCTGCTAATATAGGTTAGCTAATGCCTGTGTTTATCCTGAGCACTTCTTGATTATGCATTTTGCTACCTACATACTACATGTTGCATTGACCAAGGTGTGGGGCATGGGAGTGTCAGCAGCTAGGTAAGTAACAAGCAGATCGCTCAAATACTTAACATGTGACAGAACCCTTACTGCTGATGAGCTTGTCCTCCATTATTTTGTCACGTCTACATATGTCACATACAGCTATTCCCTTACTGGTTGCATGTAGGAAGTATCATGCCTCAGTGTGAAGAATCCAGTGGTAGCAAAAGCTCAACTCCAGAGATAGATTGGGACGGCCAGCAGCCTTTATGGTCATTAGACAGACTTGGCAAACAAATACAGTATATTCTGCAGAGGCAAAATACTCAGACTGCAGGAAAAGGTTCTTAACAGCAGGCAAGCCAGACAAAAAGGAGGCTGGAACGCTTGAGCAGGGCTGCAAAGATAATCTGGCAAAATCTGTAGAGAAACTGGCCAGGATACATGCTGGGAAGCTGATGAGGGAATTAGGGAATTGTGTGTGTTTTTGCGTGTGTGCATGCATGTGACCGGGCTGAGGCAGGAAGCTCGGATGACGTTTGGTGGACAGGAGAGAATGACAGACGCCGTGATGAAAACGAGGCTCGTGACAGAAAAAGTTATAACAATNGTGGACAGGAGAGAATGACAGACGCCGTGATGAAAACGAGGCTCGTGACAGAAAAAGTTATAACAATAATGAAGTCAGGATAATGTGATGAGGGAGTGAGATTAAAGCTGGATGTCACCATGACAACAGCGAGTGATGAACGGCAACATAAAAGCTCAGAATAAAGTGTCAGAGAGAGCTGGAAGCACCAACGTTAGATCCCTAGATCTAACGTTGGTGCTTCTAAAAAGAGATCTAACGATCCAACGTTAGATCTCTTTTTTCTCATCAGTTTCACGTTGTGCAATAAGCATGATATGAAGCTACTGTATATCCAGCATTAGCATCAACATGATCAAATGATGTGTTTATGTAATCTGCTCCACATATGTCATCTACCTTGGGAAAACTGAATAATATGTTGATTCTCACTATGTGGGTCTGACAGCTGAGTAAATTGATTGTTCCTAATACAGTTGTGATCATTTGTCTAATAATTTTTATTATGATTTACTGACTGCATTACATATATATGTACATATGTTATTAAAGTGTTGAGAATCTATGCAGCTTGTTGAAAATGCACTTTAACTCTTAAGGAATGCTGCAACCATTTGGTAGAACGTCACAATTCAAAAAAAAAAAAAAAAAAAAAAAAAAAAAAAGAAAAGAAAAGAAATCTGGTTCATTTGGTGTGACTCATGTCCTGAATCATGGTGACTATGGTTACATATTGACAACATCTTTCTGGCTCCTCTTTATGGATTATTGTTTATTTGCTGTTTTATATCAGCCTGTAATGTTTTATTGTTTTGGCGTCTTTGTAATTTGTCTACTTCCCCGCCTATGACTCCTATTGCACGCCGGCCCGTTCAAGAAGAGGGAATCTGTCTTTGAATTGCCTGTTCTGAGGTTTCGCCCATGTTTTTCCTTACATGATAAGGTTTTTTAGGGAGTTTTTTCTTGTCTTTGTGGAGAGTTTGGGTTGAGTTGGGAACTGTTGATGTGTGGGCCTGTAAAGCCCATTTAGACATCTGTAACAAATAAATCAGTCAGCCTCAAAGTCTGGACTCTGATCCAGATCCAGACCAAACCACAACTGTCTCCAGACTGAGCAAATTATACTTTTCATTTGTATTATGTGTATTATCTGCGAGACATCGCTGCGACACAACAAGCCAAAATTCTCTGCTGTGGGGAAAGTGAATGTGAGAATGTCTACTCTGGTTTGGTTTGGTCCAATCACATCTCCATGACAACGATGGGTTGACACAGCATTGGGCTCATTGAGAGTTGACAGCACAGGTCCCTAATCCGACCCTATTGACTGACTTTAATAAATGGATCTTTATCTCATTGAAAATTTTCTTTGTGGATCTTTAAGATTTGTATTTGAGTATCCCTGAAATAAATTATGCTTGTGTGGTCAGTTACACCCCACGTGTATGAAAATTTAATTTTCATACACGTAATGTTACTGACAATCATCTCCCAAAGCATTCTACTGGAATGGTGAATTAAAAATGTTATTCCTACCTTCCAGACCTCCATTGGTTTCAGTTCATTCTGGTACGCTATTAAAATCAACTTGTTGATACTTGAAACGTTCTTGGGATAGGTAATCCATCATTGTGTACAAGAAGTATATTCAGGGTTTTTTCGAGTTGCATAATTTTAGCGTTTAAGTGCAATAAAAAGCACAGAGTGAATGTATGTCTCCACCGGGGAATATAGNAATTTTAGCGTTTAAGTGCAATAAAAAGCACAGAGTGAATGTATGTCTCCACCGGGGAATATAGTCGCAAAAGACCTGTGTTTATCAAAAAATTTTAACAACAGTGGCTTCATAAGGCTGCATAATCATTAGCAGGAGAAACATCAACTTTTAAGGTGGGTGTTTCGCTTGAATATTTGATTTTGAAAAATTAAAGAGATTTTGCAAAATATCAGGAAAGCTGAAATACGGTTTTATCCTTTGGGAAATAGTTGTCAGTAATGTTACGTGTGTGAAAACTGAATATATTAGGCTCAAACATGAAAAATGGTCAGTGGTCCATGGTCCTTTAAGGCTCCTGCAAACTTTGCGAAAACCACAATTGTACAAGTTCACTGCAAGTCACATCGCGTGAGATCTGAGTTAAATATCAAGACATCAAGTTTGATGCATGTTGTAGTGCTACGGAATGCAGGAAACAAGTATGCAGGCAGAAACACATCATCGACTTCTGTGTCAGAACTATATGGTATCAAGTCCTGTCATGTCCGACTGTGCGGTGAACGTCTGGTTAATCATTACGCTATGACATTGAAGAAAAGGTGTGTAGGCAGAAACTTGTCATCAACTTGTCATCTGTCTGCACATTTTGAAGATTGAACAAAGGAAAAACTAGCTTCAGCCATAGCACTGATGGCTACATTGCTAAAAAAACTCTCTGTTTTCCCCCTCTGAGGTGGTGGGAGGGTGTGTGTAAGGCATCTATCAAAATATGGTATTTTGAACCTTAATTTCTGATTTTGTTTGTCTGTCTTCAGTCGTGAGGTCGCTAAACTGGCCATCATTGGATGAAGTTGGATGAAGCTTATGCTGCGATCTCAGTCCACAACATTGGATTGATGACCAAAGATTTCATCACAATCCTCTAAAGATTGTTAACTTTTGCCTGTGGGCCCAAAATTCACACAGTCCATAGATGAAAACACCTTACATGGGGATTATTAAAGGACCTTACTGGTGATTTTGAATGTTTGATCCCAGTAAATACAACCCGTAAACACATTACATTACTGACAATTATTTTTCAAAACATGCTACTGGAGCGGTAAGTTTTTGAATTTTTTGCAGACTGCCATTGGTTTCAGTTCTTTCCAGAGCATTATTAAAATCAACTTGTCAAGGCTTGAAATGTACTTGAGATAAATAATCCATCACAGCAAACATGACATCTATTAATTATTATTATTTTTTTAAAATCAAAGTTACTTAATTTAACTGGTCCAACAGGGAGCGACATGAAAGAAAATGTATGTCTCCACCAAGAAATATGCTATAGTCCCAGGAGAAGACATAACAAAACATTGTGTAACAGATTAGAGAATTTGTCAAAATAACACGAAACCTAATATATGGTTTGATGTTTTGGAAAAATGGCGTAATGTGTATGTGGGTAGCATTTATTGGGCACAAACATGCAAAATCACTGGTATGGTCCTTTAAGTAGTCATCACTGAGTTTTCATTTTTAGAAATGAGCACCAGCTGCTGGAGAAATGAATGTTAAAGTCAAGGTTTCACAAGGCCGTTTGTATAATCACCACCCACTCGTTTTAATAACTGAGTAGTCAGACATTTCACAGCCGTGAGTGTGAACTCTTGTGATTTTGGTGAACTTTTTGATTCGTGCATTGTGGGGGAGGTGTTGATGCAGACAAGTGAAGACTCACTGAGGATGAGTAGGCTGTGCAAGGAAGCAGATGATGACTGCTGCTATTATTTTCCGTGGTGGTGGTGGTGGTGGT
>VXCM01008513.1:0-16833 GCA_014773175.1 Lucifuga dentata
AAAATACTGTTATTTAGCATTTAAACACTTTGAAATACTAAATAAAACATCTTAAAATACATTTTGATGTTCCTTTCATATAATTTAAAAAACACTATTATTGAATAAAATGGAAAAAAACGACTTAAATGATGAGTGATTCTAAACTTTTGAGCGGTAGCATTTATATATATATATATATTTTTGGAAACATGGTTAGACTGCAGGAAAGATGAAGATGGTTTTAATGTTGGGTTCAGAATCTTTACCTTTGAGCCCGGCGGAGCGGTCAGACCCAGAAATGCATAGACAGCATTGTCCTCTCTGGCGTCGAAGAAGGCGTCATAGTTCTGAGAGAAGAGCAGAGAGAAGCCTTAGAGGTGCCTGATCTGAGGATTACTCTGTCTAAATCCAAACTACAACCTGAGGAATGATAATGTGAAACAGGTTTTGGATCGGCGCCTGAAGGCAACAATCTGAGCAGCAAATGTCCCACAGAGGTGATACCAGGTCTGATCTCTGAGACGAAAACGTGTTGAGTTTCTCATTCCTTTCTTTCCTCCATCTTTCTCCCACACACACAAACATCTGGAGGTTGTTCAAGCTGCAGGTATCCTGGGAAATGTTCTCGTCTTTGTGACATTTGATCCATTTCCACCTTTGCATCTAGACATTAGCTGCACTCAGGCTAAAGCTCTCCTGTCCATCTAAACAAGCATCTGCTCCGGGAAAAGACATTTAGGATGCATGACTGGCTGTCTGAGCTATTAGAGGAGGAATGACGTGAACTAGTCAGGTTTATTTGTAGCCTAACGTCACATCCAACGTCTCAAATGGCTTTACTTACCTCATTGAACATATTTCCCTGTATGTATATAAGAGTGTTATATTTCTTTCATATACTTTTTTTTATCACATCTGTGCAATAACAATATACCACTTGTCACTTTATCCCTACATAACATCCCTTTACAAATGTATATAGTATTATATATTTTTCTTCGTGTATTTTTCTTTTTGCCATTTGCACAGTACAGTGTTATATTTTGTTTTAATACTTATCTGGTATTATCATTTTTCTATTATCGGTTTTCTTATTCTCAACCTTTTTTTTTTTCTTTTGTAGAAGTGCTCTTATTATTTTGTTCCTTTTTACTGCTGAGCTGACCCGTTTCTCTCGTGAAACACATTTCATTGTACTGTTGACCCTGTGTTAACATACATATGACAAATAAATCTAATCTGAATCTGAATCTGAATCTTTACTGGCCTGTACATAAACAGTTCCTGACCTAACGCCTCCTCCAGACGTCTTAGAAGTTCATTAAGCCACATGGTGCTACATGAGTCTAATAAACTTGGTATGACTTTGAGTTTTACGCATGTAGACTGTATGTTGATCGGCTACAATGCAAGTTGAAAGAAAGTACAGCATCTGCGCGCCTCGTCTATCTGTGCTGCTGTTATAGAAAATAATGAAGCTAAACAGGAAGAAAACTTTGTCTTCTGTGTATCAAAAAAAAACCCTCCAAAGTAGAGGAGGAGGAGATGTGGACCGGCTCGTTACTCAGCTGGAACCTGTGATTCCTCCGCTATTTCTCTCTGTGCTGCGGACACGGTAACGGACACGGTAACAGACACGGTAATGGCTGGAGGAGACGTCGTATAAACACGCTTTTTATGCCACAACTCTTCTTTCTTGCAGTCCCACAGAAATTCCGTTTCACACGTTTTGCTTTCATCTCTTCAGTTTGGGTCGTTGTTGTTGTTTTCCTCCAAACTTTATTCATAATGGTGTTAATAGTGTCACTTTGACCTGCGCGTTGTTTCATGCTGCGTTCCTATTGGTTGGTTAGAGACAGATCGTAGCAGTGTCCTAAATTTCTGACGCTGTCAGAATTTTGTCGCAGGCTATCTTTGGTTGTAAGACTGTTACAGCGGCCATCTTTGAACCCCTCTCATGGTGTGACGTAAGATCACCATTTTGGAGCTACGACCAAAGATATCGCCACGATTCTTTCACGTTGGTCATCTTTCGTCTGGGAGCCCAAAACCGCACATGTACCCGGCTTAAGAAGACGAGGAAAAACTCCCTTAAAAACCTTACTATATAAGCAGGTGACCAGGTGACGCAACAGGTGGATACACAGGTAAATTACAAAGATCCAAAACCAAAGAAACATGACAGGATGATATGAACAGAAAATAATCAATGATGCAGCGTCAGTCTAGTTGATGTGAAATCATCATCATGATGATTTAAAATATGATTGATGATTTAAAACTATCTCATCACGAGCATCTGTGTGTGTGTGTGTGTGTGTGCGCGCGCTCCGCTCACCCCGCAATATTTGCTTTCGTTAAATATCTGTGGGGGCAGAGGGTTCCCCATGGCCGGCCTGGACTCCTCCGGAACGTTCTCTCTCATCCACTTCCTGTTGGCCTCGTTGGCAGCGATGTCACACTCCTCAAACTCGATCTTATTGGCTGCCAGGAAGCCCATCACGTCCTGCTGCTGCTTCTTAATCTGCAGGGAGATGACAGGAAGTTGTTGGTTAGCAGATACTGCTTTTTTTTTTTTTTTTTTTNTTTTTTTTTTTTTTTTTTGGTGTGATAACTTCAACTTTATTAGTCTCCAAGGAGAAATTTAGCCGAAGCATCAAGGTTGCTGTTCCATATCCCACCCACATCTATCACACACAAGTCATAGTGTCGACACTCTGCTGTAAAAATATCGAGACGATCGGTGAGAAATTAGATATTTCTGATATTTTTAGATACTGACACGAGACTTTCTGACAAATGAATGACACTGCAGAGAAACGTGGGCAGATCCAGATTGTGTGAAAGATGAACTGCCATCATCATCTTCCATGTTAACACCAGACGTTCACTTTATTTTTAAATTCAAGGCATTTTTTAAAACCACGTGTCAGTCACAGCTTACATAGCTCAAATTTACACAATGAAAGAATGTCAAAACATGCCAGTATGAAGAATAAAGTGAGCATTATATATGTGACAAAGGACGACTGTCTAGGATTTTTTTTCATGCTGATTTGATTATTTTTGACAGCATCTCACAAAAAGATGTTTCGCTGTAGCACAACGTCTAACGATAAATACAGAATCACCAACATCTCTAGAACCCGGTGTAGCATGCCAGATTAAGCCCCCGCCAAACTATACCCGGGTACAGTCTGATCTAGGCCAAAATATACCCTGAGGTATAAAATAGCCCAGGCTGGGGTNCCCGGGTACAGTCTGATCTAGGCCAAAATATACCCTGAGGTATAAAATAGCCCAGGCTGGGGTATATTTTGGCCTAGATCAGACTATACCCCACTAGTCCAGATTATACCGCCTTGTGTTTTTCATAAATTGTCTGTATTTCAATGTCCAGAGTTTCTTTCCATCATAATTTAAAAAGTGATTAAACTTGTGTGTTGTAGTGTAAAGCGTGTCATCAGCGTGTGAAATAAAATCAAAAACTTAAAAACTGTATCGTTGAATATTTTGTGTGTTTGAGTGTGGGTATAATCTGGCTTTGGGGGTATGAAATAGCCTAGCCTAAATAACACCCTGGGGTTTAAACTGGACTAGCCCAGAATATACCCAAGGTATAAAACAGGCTAGCCCACTTTAGCCCCGGGGACAGTCTGGGCGGGGTTTATTTTAGGCTGTTACACCGGCGCTGTATGAAGCTGAAATTCAGCAGGTTTATTTCTCAGGATCCAAAGACATGCAGCGTCACGTGTGAAGTTGTTTGGATGAGCGGTTCTCAAATTGAGCTGTGCTGGTAAAAAGTAGTCCGCGTGGCAGGATACGCTCTGATCCAGTGTCACGGTCTCAACCCGACACTGTACAGCAAACAAAGCTAGCTCAGGTGTGCAGAAGTAGTTTGAGAAGTTGAAGTTGTTTTGAGGCGCTGTGCAGGTAAAGTCGTTATGTTTCACTATGTTGGAAGCTCAACTTTATGTTGTACTGGAGCTAACAGTAGCTAACAATGCCACCAGGAGATAATGCTATTGTTAACAAACCAAGATAGCTAGCATTGCTAACCTACAATAGCCATGCTGCTACTGTTGTTAGCCACCAAAAACTATGCTAATGTGATATTATCTACAGTTACAGATCAATAGCTAGCTGTTGAACTGAAGGGAAACGGAGTTGGAAGAGTTTATGAAGTTCCAGCCTTGCATGCTAACGGCACATGCCATAAAGTCCGGCCCGTCCTGAATAGACATGTTTTGAACTGGTGCTGCACTAGTATAATTAAACCTGCTCCAGGTAACAATAACAAGACAGATCATCAGCCGTTCAATTCCACATGAAATAAAAAGTGTATGAAGGAAAACAAAAGTGACATCGGTTTTATTATTTAGTGTTACGTACTAAATACCCCAAATACTCCCAAACCCAACAAAGTACACTCAGCATGATGAGGAACAGAGTATTAATAGTCATACGTGGTTCTCTGAGTGTGTTGGTGTGTGTTTTGTGTGTGTTTGTGTGTTGGAGGAAGAGTCCGTATGGAGCTGTTGTCCGTTGAGTTTTCAGCAGGCGTGCATAAGTGGGAGAATATCCGTACAAGGCCAGACGGAAACGCCGGCTCCTCTGGGAGCTGAGAGGAGGTAACTGGTCAAACAGACGCCAAATAAGGCCTGCTAAAAGAAGACACACACGTCCAGCCTCGACACGTGCACACACGCACACACACACACACACACACACACAAAACTAAGATGTGACTTTTGACATAAACCACCTGACAAATAATAATCGGGATTATGTACGTCTGGTCGTTTTCATGCAGAGTGGATGTGGCGAGAGACAGGCGGGCTTTTCTTTTGTTTTATGGTTTTTTTCTTTCTCTCTTTCTTTTTTTTTTTTTAACAGCCATCTGTTGAAACAAAACCACAGAATGGAAATGAGGGAGTTCAGAATGGAGGCAGTTACCGTTTGAATTGTTTAACGGCAGTTAAATTTCAGGGCCAAAGTCCTAAAGCAGCTCGACCCACCTGCTCTGAAAAAAAAAAAAAAAAAAAAAAAAAAAAAGCACGACAAACTAAGTGGAACACCAAACTCTGTCTAAACACACACACACACACACACACACACACACACACCAATGGAGGAATCTGCTCTGTCCTCCTCTGCTCTCGTCTTCACCCTTCGTCTCCTCATGTCCTTTTCCTACTTTGCATTAAATCTTACATATTAACCCAAAGCACTTATGCATAAAAACCACAGAAAAACTACATCTTAAAGGGCCATACCGGTGATTTTGCATGTTTAAGCCCAATAAAAACTACCTACATACGCCATTTTCCAAAACATAAAACCATATTTTAGTTTTCCTGTTATTTTGGCAAATCACCTAATCTTTCAAAATCAATGTTTCACCTGCTAACAGGTACGTCTGAATGTAAAAGGGACGGTCATTTTTATTTTCTCGGTTAAAGCCGTCTTCTCCTGGGACTATATTCTCTGGCGGAGACACATTTTATTCTGTGCAGCTATGTGTTGAATCAGTTAACTAAAGTTACTTAAACAAAAAATTTAATGTTTCTCAAGCACGTTTCAAATCTCTACAAGTTGATTTTTATACTGTGCTGGAATAAACTGAAACCAGTGTGGAAGGTAGGAAAAACAATTTTAAAAATCACCGCTCCAGTAGCATGTTTGGGAAATGGTTGGCAGTAATGTAACATGTAGGGTTGTTGGGCTCAACCCTGCAAAACCTCTGGTGTGGTCCTTTAAATTGCAGATAAGACAGTCATTTGAGAGTATTAAGGCTTGTTTATTCTTTTCCTGATTCCCCCAACAAGCCTGCGTTGTAAACTTGCCAAGTAAAATTAATTTGTCAGGGAAATTGGTCCGACGCCATCGGCCCTGAAGTCTAATCTCACATTCAGAGTTCCAGCAGCAAATCGCTCTCCGGAGTCTCGACCGGAGCGGAAACACACTGTCCCCGTCTTTGGGTGCGGTAATAAAAACCGACTCTTCTCATATTCTCTTTTATTATTTCCTGCTTATCTGTCGATCTCTCTGGAATGTTAAAAGTGATTCTCAGATGTCAGAAATACAGAGACGAGAGGAAAAGCTGCAGCAGTCAACAGGCCTCAAGCTCCGAGGGTTTATTCTGTAATTATCCTCCAGCGTTTGCTCACAGCGTCTCGTATTCATAACTTCACCTGCTTATATTCACATTCACAGCCGACAGAATGCAGGATAAGATGAACTGTGCTGCAGCGGTTTGGATTCCAGTCACACGTCACAAATTTGCTGCCTCATAACTACATAAAAAAAAAAAAAACCTTCGACTTTGACTTTATAACCAGTAATTTGCGACGTGACCTGGACTTTGACCTTTTGACTTGGAAAGACTTGATGCCTTCATTCATTGTCTACAACAACAGAAGAGTTGCAAAACGCAGAACTCGCAGATTAAATTACAGACACAAATGCAGCAACATCAAATATCATTTAGCATTTGAAGCGACACAAAAACCGCTAAATCAAGGCTAACAAGGCTATTGTTTGTAGTTAGCATGCTAGAGCTTAGATAACATTACACCACAGCTAGCTAGCTAGCTACTGAAGTAACTTTCCCGGTTAAAGAAAATGCCATGCTAAAACACTTTCTAACTTTTAACAGACCGACTTTACTTACATATTTAGCATATATTTGTCAATTTTTCTTTATTTGCATTCTTCTGTTATTTCCATGGATAATGACCTGGTTGTAGACGTGATGATGTCACCAGTTTCAGCAGCTGTTAATAGGAGAAACGATGCTAACGATCTTAGATGTAACTGTAATCATCCAGTTTTGTTTTAGAGACATTTAACCTGAGAATTAGCAATTATCCTGGCATTTCATTTGGTTAAGAGTGCGTTATAACTTGTTTAGGACTTGGACATGTCAGTTTTGACTTGGGACTTGAATCCCAAGACTTGAGACTTGCAAAATGATTTTGTCCTATCTCTGCTGTGTTTTATATTTTGTATGGACATAAATTGAGCAGTAATGCATGAATAAATAATAAGCCAGGTGTGTTAGTCACATAGACGTTTACCTTTACTTTAGTTTTATTAAACTCTGGGACTCATTTTAAGATCCGTTGAGGGTAAAAAAAATGGAGAATTGTGTAAATGCTATTTGACCCAGATATGGTGTTATATAGTCGTGCGCTGATACCAGTTTTATTACTCACTTGGCACTTTGCTTATGTCACTAGATATGTTATCATAATCCAAATATAACCCACGTAAGAACCACACCCATCATTGCACAACTCAATTTGTCCACAAAAGCATGTCTGGGAGGATCATGAGTAATTGTATTTTTTTTTATTTGTACATCAATATGATTATTGCTCAAAAAGTCACAGTTTGACGTCTGTTTTGCATGAATCTGAGGTCTCACGTTGCAGTAAAAGATATTTACTGTTGCATAAATTATTATTTTTCTCTAGCTGGAGCAGGAGAATAGCAATGAGAAAATGACATATTTGTCTTTGTTCTACTTAGCAAATTATCTTTGGGTTACATGCCATGTCATCATCATCATCATCATCATCATCATCATCATCATCATGAAGACCGTGTGGAAATCAGATCCAGACATAATCAATCCCCCAGAAAGGTCAGAAGTCAGTCAGACGGGGGCAGGCATTGATTGCATGGACTGAAAGCTTAAATCAATTCTGTGAAGATTGATTCGGTTTGAGGTCGATTTCCTTTCAGTTCAGTTTCAGTTAAAAAAAAAAAAACCTTTAGTTTTTAAAACTCATGTAAAACTTCACATCGACACACTATTTGCTGATTTTCAGCTTCTAAGAATCAACATGGGACTTGAGGAAACGTGGTGGTAAGCTGCAACGTTAGCTACTTAGCTAGCTGCTGCTGCTAATGCTAACTCAAGTTTTCAGTTTTCCTGTTCTGTTCTGAGTAAATTCATGAAGCTAACCTAGCTAACTGTCTTAACTAGCTGCTGCTGCTAATGTTAACTCAATTTTTCTTGTTCTATTCTGAGTAAATTCATGAAGCTAACCTAGTTAACTGTTTTAACTAGCTGATGCTGCTAATGCTAACTCAAGTTTTCCTGTTCTGAGTAAATTCATGAAGCTAACCTAGCTACTTAACTAGCTGCTGCTGCTAACGCTAACTCAAGTTTTCCTGTTCTATTGTGAGTAAATTCATGAAGCTAACCTAGCTAACTGTCTTGGGGCCAGAATTGTCATAATTTGTTATGTGGTAAATATTTGATTTATTACTGTCTACTGTTTCTTTATATGATATGATTTGGATTGTATTAGAAGCTACATGTGGCTACTTTGCATTTTTTTTCCTCAGACGAGCCTTCATAGCTTGTTGATTATTCTAAAGAATAAGCTTGATCAAAGTTACTCACTATTCAAGTAATCTTTTTAATAGACACTTTATTACTCAAGTCATTATTTTGGTGAGTACTCTTACTTATATTTGAGTTACTATTATCATAAAGTAACAATACTTTTGAGTACAGTTTCTGGCGACTCTACCACCTCTGCATCAGATTCTGTGTAAAACGGTAATACACACCAAAATGTAGGAATGTGATCTGTTTGTAATCAGATGCGGCTCTGCTGTGTGACAGAACGTTTGTCTTTGGAAAGTGAATATCGGTGCTGGCTGTTCAGCCGGTCGATGCTGAACCGGACGCATTCCTCTGGCTAAACTTCAGCTCTCTGACCTGCATCTTTGCTGCTTTGTGTTTGTTTCGTTACTCCAGCTTCTCTGCTTTTAGTTTATAATAATCAGCCAGATAAGATCCATTAAAACAGTAGAGAGACAGAAATCTGATCACACTGTTCTGCAGCCACTGATGTCATTAATTAGAACGTACAACTCTGCTGTGATTGGTTAAGGCTGCTTTTAATATTTTTAATTAAATGTCTCTTTCTGTTGTTTCATTACGTCTGCCAAGGAGGTTATAAAATACATACCTTTATACCTTTATGACTTCTCCTGTGTCTGCTGCTTGTTTGTTTGTTTGATTGGTTGGTTGACTGATTGATTGATTGATTGATTAGTTGGTTATTTGGTTGGTTGGTTGGTAGGTTGGTTGTTTCTTGTTTGGTTGGTTTATTTGTTTGGTTAGTTAATTAGTTTTGGTTATTGATTTGTTAGTTGGTTATTGTTTTTTTGGTTGGTTGTTTTGTTGGTTGTTTGTTTAGTTGCTTGGTTGTTTGTTGGTTGGTTGTTTGGTTGCTTGGTTGGTTGCTTGGTTGTTAGTTGTTGGTTGGTTGGTTGGTTGGTTAATTAGTTGTTTGTTTGATTGGTTAGTTTTTTTGGTTGTTTGATTTGTTAGTTGTTTACTTGTTTTTTGGTTGTTTGTTGTTTGGTTGGTTTTTTGTTTGTTTGGTTACTTGGTTGGTTGGTTGGTTGGTTGGTTAATTAGTTGATTGGTTAGTTTTTTTGGTTGTTTGATTTGTTAGTTGGTTGTTACTTGGTTTTTTGGTTGGTTGTTTGGTTGTTTGTTGTTTGGTTGGTTGGTTGTTTAGTTGCCTGGTTGTTGTTTAGTTTGTTGTTGTTTGTTGGTTGGTTGTTGGTTAGTTGGTTGTTGGTTGGTATAAAGGATTACTCAAAAAATTACAGACCGATTCTGATGAAACGTGGAGGAAGCGGCGCGATCAAGAGAAGAACCCAATAAATTCTGTCGTCGACCTGAATCTTGATGCAGAGCCAGAAACGTTCTTTAATGATTCCTTAACATCAGGAGATTTGGCATTTTTCAGTATTTTTGTCAGTTTCTTCAAAACTAATAAATCTCAATGAAAAACATCGGGAGCATTTATCCCAGCACAGACTATCAACAGGTGAAATTTGGTTAAGATCTGAATACATTTTAAAAGCTAGTTTCTGATGATAAATAATGCAATAAAGTCCTATTAAAACAGTTCCTTCTCTGCAGAACTGTGGCGTGGTGATGAGCAGCGAGAAGGTTTTGGGTTTAAAGCCCAAAACCACCCCGAAGACAAGTTTCCCTACTGATGTGCAGGATCAATATGGAAGACAAATTTTGTCAGGTTGTTTGACCTTGGCAGAGGTATGGCCTCCTATTTACAAATGTTTTCATTCTCGTTGTACGGAGAGGCATATTTTAAAGTAAATATGCTGAAAAACACATGAAATAAGTCCTGTAAAGTCTAACACTCCTTTTCTAATGTGGTAGAAAATGCATCAGAGAACTTAGTTACAGGAAACAGCCGGTCACGATAAGACAAACACGTTATGGATGCGGTGTTTCAGGACAGTCAGCATTTCTAGTTCCAAAAACATGCATTAAAGCAACAGTGTATAAGCGTGTATCGTCTGTGAGTAGACGTGTCCTTACACTCATCCACAGGTCTACGTTTTTCAGACAGGAACATTCGCTGGCTGCTTACAGGCAAATCAATGAGAGTTAATGCATTTTCCCAGATGGGCTCCAGCTCTGTGATGCATGAGCGGCAGAAAGACGCGTCCTGTAATGCTGCTGCTGCTGCTCAGCCTTTGGAAATGTCATTTACTCTAAGGCCATAAAGTTATTCAGCTATCTGACTGAACTGAGTCTCATCACTTCCTCTTCCTCTGAAACCCATGAAAACAAAGAGCTTAACGAAGACAAATCACGCTGACGATGATCCAAACGGTCTACTTTGTGGTAACAAGGAATTTCATACATGTAACGTTACTGACAGTCATTTCCCAAAGCATACTACTGGAACGGTGAATTAAAAATGTTTTTCCTACCTTCCAGACCTCCATTGGTTTCAGTTCATTCTCTATTAAAATCAACTTGTTGATTTTAATAGCAGAATAGGTAATCCATCATCACCAACAAGACGTGTATTCAGGTTTTTTTTAGAAGTTATGTAATTTTAGTGTTTAAGCTCAATAAAAAGTGTGGAGTGAATGTATGCCTCCACCAGGGAATATAGTCCCAAAAGAAGACCTGCGTTTATGGAAAAATTTAAAGGACCGTGACTTCATAAGGCTGTGTAACTATTAGCAGGAGAAACATGGATTTTTAAGGTGGGTGTATCACTTGAATATTTGATTTTGAAAGATTAAGAGATTTAGCAAAATATCAGGAAAGCTGAAATACGGTTTTATCCTTTGGGAAATGATTGTCAGTAACGTAACATGTATGAAAACTGAATATATTAGGCTCAAACATGCAAAATTTGATGGCATGGTCCTTTAACGTTCTAGCTGCATATTAGACTGAGAGGAACTGGGTGACAGCAGCATTTCACATGGCTGATTACAACAGATGTAGGAAATATTGGATCGCAAGATTAACAAATTCCAGATATATTTTGATCTTTATTGTGAACAGCATGGATCTCTGTAGTGACCCAGACGTCTAAGTCAGACAGGACAGATGTGTCCTGAGCTGCAGCTGCATATCTAAAGGCCCTGGAGGAGGATTGCATCACCATCATTCCTCCCCACTTTGGAAGCAACTAGCAAACCTGAGGCTCAGATTCCTGCTGGCTGCATGAGTTATACGAGCTGCTGTGACAGAGATCACAACAGATCATAACAGATCACAGCTTTCACTCTGAACAGCCCAGAAAAGTTATCTTCATGTAGGAACTTACTGCTTCATGCATTTCTGGCTTTACTTACAAAACACCAAACTGTCACCAGAGGACGCAGAAAGTGAGAAAACACCACTTCCCTCATTTTCAGCTTGAACTTCCTGTTTGAGTTCTTCTTCTGGCTTTTAAACAAAGTTACAGAAAGCAGAGAGACAGAACTTGTGTGAAAAGTCTTGCAGACTGGTGAGTTACTGGTGAGTCAGAGTCCAGACACGATGACGAGCATTTAGCGATTTAATCAAACTTCTCCTGCCTTTCTAACCTTCTGCCTGACGTAACAAACAGCAGCTTGTGTCTCTTACCGAAGTGGAGCCTGAGGACGATGCTATGTACACTTTGATCACCATGTTAAATCCGCGGTGCAGACACAAGTCCGGTAACGGTAACGTGCGGTTGTCCTGCTGCTTGCACACACATACATACGCGCACACACACTTTCTGCAGAGGTCGCTTCAGCGGAGGAGTAAAAAAANAAAAAAAAAAAAAAAAAACAGCAAAAGTTCCAGACAGAAATCCTCAATCTGCTGTTTGCAGCGCAGATCTGCGCAAAGCTGCTGTTCTCAGCGGCGGATGGAGCTTTGCATTCCTCCTCCGCCTCTCCTCTCCTCTCCTCTCCTTCCTCCCCCCCTCCCCGCCCCTCCTCTCCTCTCTCCACTTCAGAGAGAGAGAGATAGAGGCAATAGATCTAATCTAATTGCAACAGAAGACTATAGTGTCCAAATATTTCACCATAAATGCGTCTGCGCGCTTGGAGCTTTTCTTATGAAAACAATAATACACCTGAAAATTATAGAAATATCATATATTCTGTCAGAAATTCTCTTGATTGTGGCGAGACAACAAAAAGAGGCCTGCTGTGATTTTCTATAGTTCTGCGCGCTTTTGTGTGAAGCGGCGTCTGAGCAGCTCGTTCCTCCTGCGGGCTCACGGCGCCCCCTGCAGGCAGGAGGCGGACACGACACAAGCGTCCTGCCTGAAACGAATTTAGGAAAGCCGACTGACAAACAAAAAAAATGTGTCGGAGAGGAGTGGGCGCCATATTGGACTCAAACACCAAGTGAATTTATGGTGAAATCTCCCCTCGCTGGGCGCTGCAGATGTTTCCATCCGCCTTTTACGCGCACCAGCGGGGATGCGTGGCTGAAACACGGCGCGCGCAGCCTTCGTGGGGGCCTGCGTGGCGGAACACGGGGAGTTTAGGCCCTCTCACAATAATTGAACACACTTGTATGTAGGCAATATGTCCTCGAACGCGACCCTTTCATTCTCGCAGGCTTCCTTCCATCTCTCCCTGCAAGAAGCCATTCGCGCAGATCCACAGAACATCACCGGCTCCAAAATTCCAAGTGTTCTGCAGCTCGGAATGGCGTCATCTGATTGGCTGAGAGCCTATCAATCACGCTGTAGCCGCACCCCTCCCCCCATTCAACCACTCGCCTCTCCGTCCCAGTGTGTTTACTACACTGCCGAGCAGAAGCGAGACACTCGTCTTCACATGCACTGATCCTGCTGACAAAAACAGTTTTTAGTTCTATTTGTAAGAAAGCCTCCAAGAAATCAACATGCCCAAGAGAAAGGTACGTATTCTGGAAATAATTAAAATTGTTTGGCGGGAATATCGGCCATTAATACGATGCAAATGATTGTGGAGACATCCCTCTGAGACATTACTTAATTATAACGCAATGTATAACCGTTATCCGCGCCTGGTGATTTTTCCCTGATATCTAGATATAATGTACATTTTTTGTGTGTTGGAATGAATATTTTCCTGTTCGCGTACAGGCTATAAAAGCGGTAACTGTGTAGCAGCCGCTGTCCTTTGGGAAGCCAGAAGTCTCTCTCGGTCTCCATGCAGTTAAAGCACAAGCAGCAGCCATGCTTTGCAGCTCTTGTCCACCTTCGTCGCCGACCTACCGAGAACAAACGCTCCTCTTTAACGCCACCGGGCCCGTAAACCGCCGAAAAGTGCCGCCAGAAAATACATTAGTGCCCTTACTTTGCATTTTGACCGCAAAAACAAACATTTACCGTCTCAATTCGATAAAATTATATATTTTCTCTCTTTGTTCATAGTCCCAAATGGCTGCAGTGGCCTGGCTCTGCCGCCAGGTGGCGCCGCAGAGTCGGCGCTGGTCCCTCCCCCTTCTGAAGGACTCCCGCGCCAGCTTTCAAATCTGAGCTTCATGCATTGAATGAGAGAAAGAAATGGGGGAGTGAAGGGGAAAAGCAGAGCCTGGTCCCTCAAAACGCAGCTCCACGGGCCCACGCAGCCCGGAGCCCACAGCCCACTCAGGAAATAACACGCCAGCCCCAAACGCCTGGGCTGGAAGCTCTTTAAACCACATATACAGCTAATAAATGTATATTTTCATATGAAACTAAAAAGTTTTTTCAGCAGCTCCATCATTAATTAGAATTTGCGCCGGAAGTGTTGATTAATTTTTTGCTGTTCCTATAAACATCAATAAGTTCTAGTTTTTATTTGCTGTTATAATCTGTTGTGTTTGTGTTTTTGATGCAGGGAGGAGAAGAAAAGGAGGAGGTAAGAGGAGGCGCAGCGAGATATAATCACCTTAATCTTATTTAAAGATTTTTTTAAAGAATAAAGTATTTTAAATTCACATGCACACGTCTCTGTCTGAATAAAAGCCTGGTTATAACAGTCTCTGTTCTGTTTCAGCCGCAGAGGAGATCAGCTCGGTTATCAGCGGTAAGACGCTTTGCACAAACTCACCTGCATGCACAGACGCTTCATTAAACACATAAAAACAAGGGTAACGACTAAAAAAGTGGTTATAGACATCAAATTAACCAGGTAAGAACTTCATTGCTGCCAGTGAAACTAAAACAAGTGCAGATTTAAGTTTTTTCTCTAAAAGTATTTAGATTTTTGCCCACACAAACTATTTTACCATTAATAAATAGTAAGGTCAGTTTGGAGTATTTAAAAATGAAAATAGAGCATCAGACAGCAGACAAGTTGATAGAAATTCCTTAAAGTGACTTAATGCACTTTTAAAGCAGTTTTTAGAAGTATAAACTGGGCTGGTCGCTAAAAAGTGGGCAGGTATTTCTGCTTCATCAATGACATCAAAACAATCTAAATTCTACAATTAAACATTTTAGCGAGAGTCATTTAGTATTAATTAGCTTTTTTAAATATCTTTATTAGGTGAGATTTTCCTTTAACACATCAATATTTTGTCTTTGAGTCTTTAAAAAAAAAAAGTCCTGCAGCGTCTTTAAGAAGCAGGATAAATTAGTGAAGTCTCGTATAATTTGGTGTTTTTCCTTCCTGTCCACAGAAACCAGCTGCACCCAAGCCGGAACCAAAGGCGAAGAAGCCAGCAAAGGTAGGCGACGAAACTGGAGTTGCATTACGTTTGCGGTTTGAATATTCGGCTAACGAATCTGTGGCTCTCGCAGAAAGAAAAGGCTGTGAATGATAAGAAGGAGGACAAGAAGACCAAGAAGGCAAAGGAGAACGCCGAGGCAGAGGCCAACGAGGAAAACCACTCTGAGAACGGAGACGCCAAGACCAACGAGGTGCGTAGATTCAACGCCGGTACTCACCTAAAAAAAACCTTAACGGTTGAGACGTTCTGTGACCTCACGCCGTCTGTTTTCGTCCCGCAGGTGGAGGCGGCTCCCGAGGAGGCTAAGGAGGAGGCCAAGTCCGAGTAGCACCACTGCCCAAGCTTCCTCCTCCTCTACGACCCCCGNCCCCCAGCCAGCCAGCCCCCAAGTCTCACATGGTTTCCCTCCAAGGCGTATTGTTAACAGAGGAATATTTTTATCAATGATTTTATAAGTATCCGTACAGATTTTTAGCACAAAAAGCAAAGCTGAATATGGAGCGCCTTGCAGATTTGCAGTGGTCATATCAAGTGTCTGCAAGAAGATGAACACACTAAAATCTTTTTTAAATGGCATTTCATGATTGTTGAAGGCTTGTTTGGTGTAGAAAGTGCGTCCCTGCCAGATCGGCTCTGTTGTGAGTTGTGTATTCTTGTGTTTTTTCTCCTCCTCCTCCTCCCCGATCTTCTCCCTCTCCTCCGTACATTAGACCCTCCTCCCCGACGGTTAAACCTTTCTCCGTGTTTTATTAACGGTTCGGACATGTTAATGTGGGTGATTCTTTTAGACTCTAAATGTGCAGTGAGTTCCCTTTGCTTCTGTCTCTTGTTTTTTCATTGAAATCATATTGAAGCGTGTTGTCCATAAGGAAAGAGGAAGACGGAACATGTGAAACATTCCGGGAACAGCGACGCCGCCGACCCGTCTCCTAGACAACCCTGCGTGTCAAACAGCTCCTGCTCCATCACGCTGTCACGTCAGCTTTTCTAAACACTCTGGTTTTTTTAAAACGATTGAATTTGGAACCTTCTCTGACAAATGCAGGTGTCTGGTCCCTCTCTTATGTTCTGAAATTCTCTTAATAAAAAGAAGTCCTGGGAATTTTCCTCGAACTCATGTTTCATGTCTGTTTTTTAATGAGATAGAAGTTGGAGCTTCCAGATTCTCTAAACTTAATGCATTTTTTCAAATTTTAGAACTATTAAATAACGACTTTTGTAAAAGCTCGTCTGCAGCAACAAAAATCCACATTGAGTTGAAAGTAACTTAAGAACTCAAAAAGAGGTGTCGATGTTTGATAACCTGAGAGCTTTTAGTGTTTAACTCATTAAAACCAAAGATGAACGATGCATAGTAACAGTAGATGCTGATTTATTCTAGTAGATGGATTCTGGCAGACTAAATGAACTCTGAGTTTAGCTGCAGACGGAACGTTTCCTCTCTGCTGCAGGTTACAGGCTGAATAATAGAAGAATTCACCCCAAACATCCACTTTGTCTTCTACAAGTCGCAGCAGCATTTTCTTGGCTGAGGATTTCAGATCTGGATCACATGCAGGCCGCCACTTTCAAACCAACGAGAACTCGGGTTGGAACACGGTGGGGACACGACTTTAAGACCTGAAAAGGACTCCTGTCATTAAGTGAATGATGTTACATTGAACTTATCTGCTGAAGTCTGTTTTTTTTTCTTCCTGTCATGTTAACATCAGCACACGTGAGCTGCATCATGTAGAGATTCTCTAAAACATCACGAGGCCTTCACTTAGTTTATGACCTCTGTATGCAGGCTTATAGGATGCCTGAGGAATGGAGGAGAAGTGTGCTGGTGCCGATTTTTAAGAACAAGGGAGACGTGC
>VXCM01008514.1:2500-14674 GCA_014773175.1 Lucifuga dentata
ATAGGTGCTTCNCATATATATATATATACACATATATATATATAGAGAGAGAGAGAGAGAGAGCTATAGGTGCTTCTTGGTCAATGTGGATGTGCAGGCTGTGCAAAGACGCCCTGAGAAGTCCAGCACATAGCAGCAGGATGTAAGATGTTACCTGGGACAGCGTACACTGAGAAGCATAACCAGGTGGCTGGGATAGTGCACAGGAACATCAGTGCCGAATATGGACCGGGAGTCCCTAAGACCAAATGGGAGACACCACCAAAGGTGGCTGAGAATAGCAGAGCCAAGGTCCTGTGGGACTTCAAGTTCTAGACAGACAAGCAGCTGCTGGCTAACCAACCAGACATGGTGGTGGTTACAGCAGAGGGCCGTTGTGACAAATGTGGCGTCCCAGCTGACAGCAACATCAGGTAGAAAGATGTTGAGAAGGTCGAGAAGTACCAAGGGCTGAAAGAGGAACTGGAACGGACATGGAAGGTGAAGTCCAAAGTGGTCCCAGTGGTAACTGGAGCGCTCGGGGCTGTGACTCCCAAACTGGGAGAGTGTCTCCAAGAGATTCCAGGAACAACATCTGAGGTCTCTGTCCAGAAGAGTGCAGTCCTAGGAACAGTTAAGATACTGCAGAACCCTCAAACTCCCCAGCCTCTGGTAGAGGAAGACAAACTCCCCAGCCTCTGGTAGAGGGGGGGGATTAATGTATATACAACTTTATATACCAGTAAGAGTTGATTCTGAAAGATACTGGGAGTATCAGTGTAGTTCTGCCAAAAGTGTTGTGATGTGTTCTGTCTTTTTGGTATTAGTTAATAGCCTTCAGCAGAGTTCTGAATAAGCTTCAGCTTATAATAATAATAATAATAATAATAATAATAATAATAAGAAGAAGAAGAAGAAGAAGAAGAAGAAGAANTAATAATAATAATAATAATAATAAGAAGAAGAAGAAGAAGAAGAAGAAGAAGAAGAAGAAGAAAAAATTACAATTGTTATAACAGTGTTTTTATGAAGCCCAGAGAATCGAACGTTGCAGTAATCTAGTCTGCTAGAGATGAATGCATGAACACGTTTTTCAGGATCGTGGCGAGTCAGGAAGGATCAGGAAGCGTACTTTCTGATGTTCCTAAGATGAAAGAAGCTGATTTGGTGATGTAATTGATGTGGAGCTTGAAACTTAAATCAGAGTATAAAATGACTCTAAGACTCTTAACTTCAACTTTTTTTTTAACTCTTTTTTTCCTTTTAACATATAAAGTAAAATAACAACAACAACAACAACAAAAACAACAAAACAAACAAGAAAAAACAAAAGGATCTTCATGAATATCACACAGAGTCAGTACATTATATACAACAAAAAGCCACTAGTGGGTATATATCAGGCCCAACCATATCATGTGCCTTCCAGAAATTTCAACAATGGTGCCCAGACCTGCCTAAATCTCTCAGATTTATTTTGGAGATCGTGAGTTAACTTCTCCAATGGCNGTGCCCAGACCTGCCTAAATCTCTCAGATTTATTTTGGAGATCGTGAGTTAACTTCTCCAATGGCAGTAAGTTAGCCACTTGATTCAACCACATTTCAGCAGAAGGTATCTGTGGAGATGACCACAAAATAAGAATACNGCCACTTGATTCAACCACATTTCAGCAGAAGGTATCTGTGGAGATGACCACAAAATAAGAATACACGTTTTAGCCAAATAAACAAGAAAATTCAACAAGTAGTCAATTTCAGAGCTGACAGCCAACTTAGTTTTACAGTTCAACAAATATATGAGGTGACAGATTAAATTTCTTACCAATTGTCTTTTGAACTAACTCATGCACCTCAGACCAATAAACACACATTTTCCGACAGTCCCAAAATGTATGCATTAATGTGCCTTTTTTGGAAGAAACGTTGGGATACATCTTATTAAGATGAACAGGAGTGAGATAAATCCGAATATAAATTTATAATTTTGTTCCTGTAAAGAGTTAGATGTAGACTTCTGAAAGACACCTTTACATATTGAGAGCNTATAATTTTGTTCCTGTAAAGAGTTAGATGTAGACTTCTGAAAGACACCTTTACATATTGAGAGCCTCATTTCATCAGAGAAAGTCTGGCCCAAGTCTCTCTCCCAAACCCTCCTTAATGGGGGATTGCAGGGTCAGACTTTCTGAAAGATTAAGGCATTTTCTGACATCTTCCCATACCTTAAGAGTATTAGATAAAACAAAATGATTTGCTATGGGTTGGATTTTCTTTACATTATTAATAAATAGAAGAGAAGATAATGTCCTTGGAGCACAAAAAGAGGATTCAATACTGACCCACAGAGAGTCCACATCATTTAAAGACCACCTCATCATTTGTTTAATTTGGGCAGCCCAATAGTATAGCTGCATATTTGGCAAGGACAAACCACCTAATTCTCTTGTTTTGAGGAGTGAAGCAAATTTGATTCAAATTTAACTTCAACTTTTATCCAGTTTGCTAAATTATCTAACTTTTGAATGACATCACACTTTAGAACTAAGTAGAAAAATCTCCATTTTTCTTCATTTAGCTTTAAAATGTTCAATTAGCTAAACACAGTGACAGGAAGTTCAATACATGTGCATCATCAGCCTGTACAGAAATGTACAGTTGCATATCATCAGCATAACTATGATAATGAATGTTATGTTGTCTGATAATGTTACTAATGGCAGCATATATAATTTAAAAAGTAGAGGACCAAGACAGCAGCCCTGAGGGACGCCACAGGAAATGTCATGAGTGCCTGATATCTGATCTCCACAGCTGATGAAAAGTTTCTCATCAGTGATGTTTGATCTGAACCAGTCAAGAACACTTTCAGAAATATCAACTTCAGATGGCGAATGAGGATTTCATGATCAAGAGTCAAAGGCTTAAATCAAGTCAAATAAGGACTATTAGCTTATTAGCATCATAGCAAGTCTGAGATCTCTTACTATCTTCATGATGCGTCTCAGTACTATGATGAGCTGATATCCAGATTGAAACTTATCAAGGATGTTGTTCTCAATTAAAAATGTACTGATTTGAGAGAACAGGACTTTTTAAAGTACTTTGCTCATAAAAGGGAGCTTGGATATGTGTCTATAGTTAGCCAGGAAGCTACTGTCTAGGTTTGATTAATTTAGACAAGGTTTTACTAATGCAAAGAGAAAAACTCCTGTCTCAAGTGATGTGTTAAAAATTGTTGATGAATCAGAAATGAAACTTAAAATGTTCTTTAAAAAAGGAGCAAGGACTGGATCAAGCTGAGAAGTGGAAGGTTTAGACAGAGTTCTGAGACAGAGATGGAGAAACTTTGCTCGTAGCTTTTTCATCAGGTGGGCTGTGAGAGTTACAGGAATTTGTGACAAAAGCTGCTCTAATATCTGAAAACTTCTTGTTGAAAAAGTTGGCAAATTCCTCACATTTTTCAGAGGTTTGACTAAATATTTCTTGGTCAGCAGAGGGATTCAAAACTTGAAATGATTGTGGAGAACAAAACTCCAAGTTTGCCACCATTATCTGCAAAAACTAGGTGGAAGCTGTTGTGAGCTGTAGTGCCTTTAAATGCCAGCAGAGGGAAGCAAAGGTCACTAAAGTGATGCGTTTAATGACAGTAGTAAACCATTACATCCTACTGTTTCCTTTATGAACAATCAAATCTAAATCCATGAAATGTAAAAGAAAGTAATTTTAAACTTCCCAGAAACTCTACAGACAGACAGACAGACAGACAGGCAGACAGATAGACAGACAGACAGACAGACAGACAGACAGACAGACAGATAGACAGACAGACAGACAGGTTGACAGACAGAGAGACAGATAGACAGACAGACATGTAGACAGACAGACAGACAGACAGACAGACAAACAGACAGGCAGACAGACAGGCAGAGACAGACAGTCAGACAGAGACAGACAGACAGACAGACAGGCAGACAGACAGGTTGACAGACAGACAGACACAGAGACACAGACAGACAGACAGACAGACAGACAGACAGACAAACAGACAGACACACAGATAGACAGACAGACAGACAGGTTGACAGACAGACAGACACAGAGACACAGACAGACAGGCAGACAGACAGACAAACACAGAGACACAGACAGACAGACAGGCAGACAGAGAGTCACAGAGTCACTCTTAGGTTGCCCAGTAGTGAGGCAGCAGCTCCTGGTTACCATGGTAACCATCCACTGGAAAACAGCTCAGTCCAAAGTCCACTGCAGCATTCCTACTGGTCAGAATGTCTGCTCACCTGTAGACAGAACAACCAGTGACAGTATGTATAAGCCCCGCCCACCTCCAATAAAACCCTGCCCACTACAAAAACCCTGCTTCTCAAATATTAATGTCAGATAAACTTCTGACATCATGACCATATGATGCTAATTTAGACTGTGTGTGTACTGTGTATGTGTGTGTGTGTGTGTGTGTGTGTGTGTGTGCATTATTTGTGTATTGTGTGTGTGTGTGTGCATTATTTGTGTATTGTGTGTGTGTGTGTGTGTGTGTGTGTGTTGAAGTAGACTGGACACATCAGGCTGATTCCTGTTGAATCATGATTAAATAGAAGCTTTGCAGCAACGTGAAGCAGCTAAAAACAAGCTCCACACGACGCCTAGATCAAAGAAACTCCAGAAGAAACTGAAATCTATCGACCAAAACTTCTCACAGAGCATCAACAACTCATCCGGGAAGTCACGAAGAACCCAGAGGAACATCTAAGGAGCTGCAGGACTCCATGGATAAAGTCAGCATTCATGAGTCCACCATCAGAAAGAGGCGGGGCTAAAGAAAGAGGCGGGGCTAAAACGAATCTATGGAAAGCTGCAAGGTGAAAAACACGACAAACCAAGAGGAACATAAAGATTCAACTCACATTTACCAAAAAACACCTGATGACCCTCAGACCTTCTGGGGTCATGTTCTGTGGATGATGAGTGGAAAGTGGAACTTTCTGGAAGACATGGACTTGTTCCATCTGGTATAAAGCTAACGCAACGTTCCACAATAAGATCATCGTAGCAATGGTCGGACATGGAGGTGGTAGCATGATGGTAGGGGTTAAGATCGTCATAGCAACAGTCAGACATGGAGGTGGTAGCGTGATAGTAGGGGGTTGCTTTGCTGCTTCAGCCATAATTGATGGAACCATGAATTCTGTTTCTGCCAGAAAATCCTGAAGGAGAAAATCCGTCATCAGTCCTGATGTGAAACTTCTGCAGCAAGATGATGATCCAAAGCAAAGACCAAGTCACAAAGACTACATGAAGGTTTGGAGTTCGAGTCCAAGTCCTGTCTTGAAGCCCATTGAGATGCTGCAGGACCTTAAATGGGCCGTTAATGCTGGAAAACCTCCAGTGTAGAGGAACTAAATTCCTCCACATGATGAGAAAGATTTTATCTCCAGTTATCTGAAGAGTTTGTTACCGTTATTCTGCTAAATGTGGAACAATCAGTTATTACGTTTAGGGGGTTATTACTTTTTCACATGGTGATAAAGGTGTTGCAGAGATTTTTTCCATCAATAAATTATTTAAAAACTGTATTTTTTGTTTACTCAGGATGACTTTCTCTTATTCAATTTTGTTTGAATGTCTGAAACAATTAAGTGACAAATATGTAAAAAAGAAGAAATCAGGAAGCAGCAAATACTTTTTCACAGCTCTGCGCGTGTGTGTGTGTCTGTGTGTGTGTGTGTTAGAGACAGATGGTCACAGAGAGAGAGAGAGGTAGAGGGACATTGGAAATGAATCAGAGAGACTTTGGCTGATCCAAATGGAAGATTTGTCACGTGACCCCCGAGGCCGCTTAAATGCCGTACACACCATATGGCGCGTGCCGCGAGGGCGNCACGTGACCCCCGAGGCCGCTTAAATGCCGTACACACCATATGGCGCGTGCCGCGAGGGCGGGGCCTCGGTATATGCTAATTAACACCTCATCCTCCCTCCCTCTTTCCCTCTCTCCATCTCTCTCTCTCTCTCTCTCTCTCTCTCTCTCTCTCTCTCTCTCTCTNACACACACACACACACACACACACACACACAAGGTGGCAGCGCGCGGGATGCGGACTGTGTGACGCACGGCGGCTCGTTTGATCAGGTAGGTTTCTGATGTGTGATCGATGAACTTATTAATGAGAAATATGATCAGATCAATGAGTTTATTTTCATGTTTATCGGAATTCATAAAATGCTGCTCTCATCAGCCAGAAGTTCCTCTTATTTGTATGTATTTACATTTTAAACTTTAGTTCTGCTTGTTTGCTTTACTTTATTGTTTGTCTGTCCCTCTCTACCTGTCTCTCTTCCTGTCTGTCTGTCGGTCTGTCGGTCTATGAAATGAGCGGGACTGAAGGAAAGAAATTGTCTCATTTCAGCTTATCAAAATTGTTTCATCAATTTATTTTCGTTAAAATGTTTATTTATTGGTATAAAATATTTATGAAATCATGTTTAATCGTGAAGTTTGTATTCTGTGTGTTTAAAAGAAAAATTCTTCGCAGTTTTTCCGCTGCACTTTCATTAATTCATTTTCGCCTGTCGATCAATTTTGCGGATAATTTTCCAGATATTTTTGTTCGATTTGTACATTTTATTGCTCCACATTTTAAATATAAAATGTTTTGTATCTGTTTGAAAAATGAAAATTAACTATTTTGACCACAAACAGGTAAAGAAAAACGTTAGACTTTTCAAAGTGTTTGGTCGCAAATTTTTACATTTGCAAATTAAAAAAACAAAGTTTATCATGTGACTCAGTTTTTTTAAAGTTTACTTTTGCAAGATAAATAAGTAACTTTTTTCTGTCTTCTTTCTTCAAGTTTATTTTTTCCTTTCTCTTGCTAACATACAAATACACTTATTATTGTTGCTGCTGTTATTATTATTATTATTGTTATTATTATTACTATTATTATTATAAAAGCAGAGCGAGTAAACGGATCCTCTGATCCATTAATTAATTAATTTTTGTATTCATTTTTGCTTTATTTGTCCATGTCGGAATTGCTATTATTATTATTATTATATATGTATATATATATATATATATATATACTGCATATATAATTGTTTTTCACAAGTTGTTTTTTTTTCTTTTTTCAAATTTCAACAGTATTAAGCTGCAAAATAAACATTTAATTATCAATATATTTATTTAGCTCTGTCGTGTTTTATTTTAAAACAAAACAGTAGAAAATAAGATGAATAATTTGGAGTTTAATAATAATAATTAACAGATTAGTTTTTATAATTTTATCACTTTATATTTATGAAATGAAGCGTTTGATGCTAAACATGTCCTGTGTTTCTTTGTGTTGAATGTATGTAGTCTGAGCTCATCATGACGCGCTCAGTGCGGGAGGATCCAGAGGAGCAGCAGGAGCTGCTCAGCCCCGCAGGAGGAGGAGGCGCCAACATAGATGGAGGAGTAGTAGGAGAAGAGGAGCGACTTCATCGCCTGGAGGAAGAGGAAGAGGAGGAGGAGGAGGAACAAGAGGAGGAGGAGGAGGACGAGGAAGAAGACGACGGAGAGAACAAACCCAAGAGGAGAGGACCGAAGAAGAAGAAGATGACCAAAGCTCGTCTGCAGAGGTGATGAAGAGGAGAAAATGATCTTCTTCCTCATCTCTTTAATAATCATATTTACTAAAGGCTCAAACGAATAAACTCGTAAAACTCCATAAAATGATGATTCAGATTTTTTAAATTATTATTTTATAAATAACTTTATGATATCAGCAGATTTTTAATTGATAACAGAAAATATCACTATGTGACAAAATATTAGTCTTTTTATATCAGCGCAGAGGAGGAAATACGACAAAACAGCAGCTGGTGCAGAAGGCCCCCTTTAAGATCAGGACTAACATGTTGCTGTTGCAGGTTTAAGGTCCGCCGGATGAAGGCGAACGCCCGGGAGAGGAACCGGATGCACGGTCTGAACGACGCCCTGGAGAGTCTGCGGAAAGTCGTCCCGTGTTACTCCAAAACCCAGAAACTGTCCAAGATTGAGACCCTGCGTCTGGCCAAGAACTACATCTGGGCCCTCAGTGAGATCCTGAGGTCCAGCAAGGCTCCTGACCTCATGACCTTCGTCCAGGCACTCTGCAAAGGTCAGGACCCTGAGTGGGCTTGGAAACTCCTGAAGTAAATGTGTCATGAAATCCTCCCAGTCCACCACAAGAGGGTGCCATGTTTAAAAAAAAAAAAAAAAAAAAAACTGCCTCAGAGATAAAGTTTCGGCTCCTGAGGAGGAGACCACGGGGCATACCCAGAACACACTGGAGGGGACATCTGGTCTGGTCTGGGAATGCCTCAGGATCTGCCAGACCTGCAGGAAGTGGCTAGTGAGAAGGATGTCTGGGCTAGCATGCTGCCTCAGGACTGCTCAGGGTTCTTAGGAGAATTTCAGAGTCTTTTTAAGGGTTTCAGGAGTTCTTAAAGGACCATACTTGTGGGTTTGCATGTTTGAGCCCATTAAATACAACACGTTACTGCTAGCCATTTTCCAAAACATACAAGTGTTAAGTATTAGATTTGTTTTTCCCTACCTTCTAGTCATTGGTTTCAGTTCATTCTAGTACGGCATAAAAATCAACCTTTAGAGACTTCAAACGTGCCTCAGATAAATAATCCATAGAACTGAATATTTGTTAAATGTTTTATTGAAGTCACATAACTGGTTCAAACATGGAGCTGCACAGAACTGCACAGACTGTATGTCTCCGCCAGGAAATATAGTCCCAGGAGAAGACGGCTTTTACTGAGAAATTAAAATGACCTNTGTATGTCTCCGCCAGGAAATATAGTCCCAGGAGAAGACGGCTTTTACTGAGAAATTAAAATGACCTTTGCTTCTACAATCATGCAGAAATGTTAGCAGGTGAAAGGTGGATGCATCACCTGAACATTTGGTTTGGAAAGGTTAGAAAACATAACAAGAAACTAAAACACAGTTTTATGTTTGGGAAAATAGTTGCTTGTAATGTAACGTGTACACAGGTTGTATATTTTGGGCTTAAACTTGCAAAACCACTGGTATGGTCCTTTAAGAGGGTTTCAGAAATTTTATATGAAGTTTCAGGGGTTCTTTGGAGGAGTATTGATTGATTGATTTTTGATTGTTTGCTGCTCCGTGTCATCAGGTCTGTCTCAGCCCACCACTAACCTGGTCGCCGGCTGCCTCCAGCTGAATCCTCGGACCTTCCTGCCCGAGCAGATGGCCAACCTGCCGCCTCACCTTGCCCCAGCCGCCGCCTCCTTCCCCGGACACCTCACTTACCAGAGTGCCGGCCTGCCCAGCCCGCCCTATGGCACCATGGAGCACTCCCACATCTTCCACCAGGTCAAAGGTCAGCACAACAGCCCACTGGAGCCCTTCTTTGATGGCGTGCTGGTGTCAGATGGCCTGGCGTTCGACCCGCCCCTCAGCCCGCCGCTTAGTATAAATGGGAACTTTCCCTCATCCTTTAAGCATGAGAGCGCCGCCGACTTCTCTTTCAGTGTGCACTATGGGGGAGGAGGCGGGGCGGGGGGACACGTCACTGCTGCCATTTACGGCAGCGGGGGGTCAAACCCGCGGTGCGGAGACCTGCCCGTGGACGTGCTGATGGGATTTGACGGACACTCACAGCATGAACGGCTGATGAACGCCCAATTGAACGCCATCTTCCATGAGTCCTGAGGACCAATGAGGAGAGGCTGAGAGAGAGAGAGAGAGAGAGAGAGAGAGAGAGAGAGAGAGAGAGACAGAGAGAGAACTCTGTTTCTTCTCTGTCAGCTTCTTTTCCTGTTTTGGGGTTATGGATGATGAGTTATGGTAGGTTATGGTGGGTTATGGTGGGTTATGATGGGTTATGGTGGGTTATGGTGGGTTATGGTGGGTTATGGTGGGTTATGATGGGTTATGATGGGTTATGGTGGGTTATGGTGGGTTATGGTAGGTTATGATGGGTTATGGTGGGTTATGGTGGGTTATGATGGGTTATGGTGGTTATGATGGGTTATGATGGGTTATGATGGGTTATGATGGGTTATGGTGGGTTATGGTGGGTTATGGTGGGTTATGATGGGTTATGGTGGGTTATGATGTGTTATGGTGATTTATGATGGGTTATGATGTCATGTTGATGATGTAATTGTTGTAATAATTTGTACTGTGAGACTCATTAATGTTCATGTTATCACAGGAAGAATAATCATTAACCAATAAGCAATAATCTGGAGTAAACTATGCAATTTAATTCCAAATGTGGAAGAATAAAGATTTCTCTATTTTTTGGGTGGGGTAAGAGCTGGGCGGGGCTGGGGGCGGGGCTACATCTTCATGTTGTTTATGTGTTTTTACTTTTTGCTTTTTATAAACTTCCTGTAGTTTTTTCCGTTAACATGTGAGCTGTGTTGACATTTTCTAGATGTTCATATAAAGGTTTTATTAAAGCGTTCTGTCTGAAGACGTGTGTCCATAAACAACACAAGCAAACATTTCTACATTTGTATGTGCGTGTGCGTGTGTATGTGTGCATGTGTGTTTGCTTGTGCGTCTGTTTGTGTGTTGTGTGTGTATTTTTGTGTGTCTGTTGTGTGTTATGTGTATATATTGTGTGTTTGTGTGTGTTGAATGTGTGGTATTTGTGTGTGTGTTGTACGTGTTGAGTGTGTGGTGTGTGTTTGTTGTTTGTGTGTTGTGTGTTTGTTGTTTGTGTGTTGTGTGTTTGTGTTGTGTGTGTGTTTGTGTGCATTGTGTGTATGTGTTGTGTGTGTTTGTATGTGTTGTGTGTGTGTTTGTGTGTATGTGTTGTGTGTGTTTGTATGTGTTGTGTGTGTGTTTGTGTGTATGTGTTGTGTGTGTTTATCCCAGTTAAGAGAAATAAAAGTGAAATCTGGAGCAAAATAAATCTGATTTCACATTCATAAATAGAAAAACAACAACAAATAAACCACATTAACAGTAAAAATGAAACAAAATCAAAAAAAAAAAAATTATATTCAGTGATTCACACAAACAAACACAAACAAACACACAAACATGTAAACAAACATGTAAATTATGGCCAAGAAGGTAAAATAGAAAATAGCAGCTCTGAGCCTTTAATTTGTTCATAAATAAATAATTACTCTGTCTGATCAAACAAACTGTAAACATATTACGTCACACTTTATTATATAATATCTGTAACGCCAATAATCGGTCAGGATCATTATCGATGAAAAAATCAATTGTAAATTGTGCTGATCGTCTGCACTGTGAACGCGCTCCGAGACGCGCGCGCCCGCAGATTTGAGCCGATGGCTCTGCCTCGTGCCCGCGCACTGACGGCCGGTGAAGCTGCTCTCGGTGTCCATAGCGACCAGAACCGTAAACACACCGTCAACCAGCGGGAGGAACGTTTCTATTGTTTAAGTTTACCGGAGAAAAACAAAGAAAAGGAGCACCGGCGCGGTTTACCGGTGATGTTAGAGCCTGAAGAGCAGCAGCGCGAGGAGGAGGAGGAGGAGCGGAAAGAGACACGGTGCGGGAGGAAGAAGAAAGAGGAGAAAAGAAAGAAAGAAAGACAACAGGAGGAGAAAGAGAACAAAGATGAGGAGGAGAAGAGGTGAGTATTAATCAAATAAAACAGCAGCAGTGTCCTGCTCTCTGATTGGTCCAATCAACAAACTTTCATGAAACAGCAGCAGTGTCCTGCTCTCTGATTGGTCCAATCAACAAACTTTCATGAAACAGCAGCAGTGTCCTGCTCTCTGATTGGTTCAATCAACAAACTTTCATGAAACAGCAGCAGTGTCCTGCTCTCTGATTGGTCCAGAGCAGAGTGAAAGATTTTCAGTTTAAATGATAAAACTTTACAAAAATATATTCAAATACCAACAGTCACAAATGTGTGTGTGTGTGTGTGTGTGTGTGTGTGTGTGTGTGTGTGAGTGTGTGTGTGTTAGTGAGCGTGTGGTGCTCCGTGGGATCTTCAGACTTGGGAAGAAGAGTCATGACGTCCTTCTGACCAGAAGCAGACTGACCTGGACCCCCATCATCCCTGAGACCCCCACAGGTCTGTTACCATGGAGACAATAAGACTGTGAGAGAGACAGAGAGTGACAGACTGTGTGTACATGTGTGTGTGTGTGTGTGTGTGTGTGTGTGTGTGTG
>VXCM01008518.1:0-15413 GCA_014773175.1 Lucifuga dentata
CTGGTGTTAGAGCCATTTCTCGGTTAATTATCAAACCTTTAAAATATTTAATCTGGGAAAAGTGAAATCAAAAAAGTTATTACTTTTGAATATTTATATCTCAACTGATTGATTAGGTGATGATCACTGTTTCAAGGTGACCATCACTTATAGACACTCAGCTGGAGGCGGAGCCAGTGTTTATGAGGAACGGGACAGCGTATAGTTTTTGACCTCATGTCATGTTTTGTTATTTTGATCTTGAAAATAAATAAATTAGGAAAAGAACAAGAGTGTGATGTTATCATTCTGGTGTGAGTCAGGAAGAGAAGTCCCATTAAAGTGGTGAAGTTTTAAAACAGCCGCCACAACCTGTACATGGATTATTTTCAGAAAACCACAGGAATACTATGACAATACCCAGAAAAACAGGTAATTTGCTAAACAAATAAATTGATGGAACAACATCAGGGGGTCATCTTATACATGAGATCAGCTTATAGTCGAGTATACATAGCTAGCATTCTTATACATCCACTGTATTAATGTAATTTTGTGTACATTTAGACGNGAGTATACATAGCTAGCATTCTTATACATCCACTGTATTAATGTAATTTTGTGTACATTTAGACGTCGTCACACCTGAAATCACAAGACAAAGTACATCATGGTCAGCCAACTGTAACCATCAGGTCATTAAAAAAAATAAAAACAGAGTAACGATCTAAGCCCCACCCATCCGAGTATGAATATGGATAATTTAGTCAGTTCAATAGACACGGATACGGATAATGGTGTACTCGCTCATCCCTAGTTAGCTAACTGCAGAGTAACGTTAGTGTATGAAATCCATGTGAACCACTAATCATCACTGAACTGTAAAGTCCTGTTAAATTTACTTTATCCTATCACAGCTTTTCTTCATCCTTTAATGTTCAGCTGCTGCTATATCTGTAAATATATTCCCAGCAAAAAAAAAAAAAAAAAATNAAAAAAAAAAAAAAAAAATGGATTAAATTATGATTTGATGAATTAAAGTTTTTATGTAAATTGATCTGTTGAGCTGTCTATGGGTGATGACAGCGAGGGTCCTCTAAGCAGTGGGCGTAGTGTGACCAGCTCTACCATCAAAAGTATGCCAATCATTTCTAAATCGACATGTTTTTCCACCATGTGACTCCTGTGGGCTCCATAATCATCAGAACTTGTAGACATTCACTTTATGAGTCGTGTCCTGAAACATTATGGTTCTGATTTCATATTGACTACATCTTTCTGGAGATCTTATTGAATCATTGCATATTTGCTGCTTTGTGTCTTTCTGTAATCTTTCATTGTTTTTTGTGTCTTTGTAACTTTGTATGTCCCTACCTGTGGTTCCTATTGTACCTGGCCATTTGTGTTGAAGGAATCTCTTTTTGAATTGTCTCTCCTGAAGTTTTTTTCCTTTTTTCCTTATATGGTAAGGTTAAAAAGTCTTATCACTTATTCCTTATCACATTATCCATATCCAGTGAACCGATTAAATTATCCACATCTGTATTCGTACTGGGATGGGCGGGGCTTAGATAAAGTGATAGAGAGCTTGAGTTGGTCAAGAACCGTTAATGTGTTTGTCTGTAAAAGCTTTTGAGACGTTGTATGTGATATTGGGCTACAAATAAACTTGACTTGACTTAACTTACCGGAATAAGAGCACAAAGCCATAACTCTCCACCAGCATTCCGATGATCGGCCATCGGCACAGCACCAGGAACACTCCTCCCAGGAAGAAGAAGGAACCTCGAAACTTATGTCTCTGGAAGAAGAAGCTGGCCGTCCTCTGCATGCCAGTGATGAACATCAGACCGGTCAGAAAGAGGATCTAGCAGGGAGGGAACGACAGGAACAACCAGAGGACATTCTGGTCCTTCATACAGTATGTTCTAATAAGGTTTATCTTCCACCGCATCCAAATTTTGGCATCTGCTTTTAATCTGTTTGCTCTGGGTCAAAATGAGCACTGAAACACTGGCTATGATGAGCATCTGTGATCACTTCAATCTTTCAAACTTAAATTATATTCAGATTAAGGCAATGAATCAATTTTTCCCCCAATTGTCATGCAAACACCATAATTAGTTTGAAACCAGCATAATAATCTTACTTAGCATAACAGACTGAGATTCTGTGATTGTATATCAACTTATTCAGACATGTAAAAGTTATAATCAGAGTAAAATACCTCCACGTTTCATCATCTGGTGACTCTCCTCATCCTCTGATTACACAACATGTCCTTATAGTTGGTGAACAGTGGAATTCCCTCCATGTATATGTCTTACTTGCATTTTGTGTGCATGTAAACCATAGTCACTGCTTGATAGTTTGTTTTATGAAACAAATTAAGATTCTGGTAAAACAAAAGATTTTGGGAGACTTAGCTCTTGCTAAGAGCATGCACTTTCCTCAGCCCCCCTTCTTATTCTTAAATAATACTGTAAAACCTCTGAATAATGTGTGGATATATGAGCAGTTTCAGTCAAAACTACCTGCTTTCACCTCATCTAAATAAAGTCCAGAAGCTAACAAAGTCAACACTGTTAGCAACAAGGACAACACACCTGTAGCCATGACAGATAAAGAGAGAGACGATCCAACAGGTTCGGGGAAACCAAAAGAAAGCCTTATGCACTGTCACCTGCAATTTCTGACTTGAAATTGAACTTTTCATCTAAACTGGATGATATCCTGGAAGCAGCAATTCCACATTTAAAAAAGCTCTGATCTTCTATTTGCAATGAATGTCACAAAATGATGGTGTTATGACAGAACGTTGTTACATTATGGTTTTGTGCGTATGTGTGTGTGTGTGTTCGTGTCTGTGTATTACTCACATTCCCAAAGGCCAACAGGACGGAGTCAAAGTACAGCAGCATTCCAAAGAGCAGGAAAAATACACCGAATCCTACCAGACCAATGCCGACCTCTGCAACACACACACACACACACACACACACACACACACACAGAAAATCAAATCTTCACATGGTTTCTCATTACAGAATCACGTTTAAAGACTGAAGATATTTAGCACGATTTCATCTGATGCACTTCACTGCATTGACATTAACCGTTCACGTTGCAATTCATTCTGTACTAGCCTCAGTAAAACCTCCCTGGATGGACTACAGGTTGTCCAAAATGCTGCTGCAAAGCTTCAGACCAGATCTTCTAAGTGATCCCATGTTACACCTTTGTTGACTTCTGTGCACTGGCTCCCCATGAAGTTCAGGGTCCAATTTAAGGTTCTGGTTTTCACTTTCAGAGCTTTGCATGGCCAAACACCCTCTGACATCAGTCAACTCTACAGCCTGATGTCACCAGCAGGACTCTCAGGTCCTCTGATCAGGGCCTGTTGTCTGTCCCTCAGTCCAGGTNCCTGATGTCACCAGCAGGACTCTCAGGTCCTCTGATCAGGGCCTGTTGTCTGTCCCTCAGTCCAGGTTCAAAACTAAAGGTGACAGAGCTTTGTGAATGAGTCCACTGAGTCCAAAGATCTTAAATTAGAAGGGAGAGAGTTCCAGAGTTTGGGGGCCATGACTGCAAAAGCACATATATATATATATATATATTCTCATTTAAATGCTTTCCAAGGTCACAGATCAAGATAATGAAATACCCATTGTGCCAAAATTAAAACTAAACAAAAGCATAAATAAATAAATGTGGAAATATAAAGAGGAATAAATGAAACAATATATAAATGTGGAAATATAAAGACAAATTTAAAAAATACATAAAAGAATAGCTGTGGGCGGGCCTTCCTTCCTACCTGGCTGGCTGCAGCACAGTGAGCTGCTGGTGGTGCTCCGAAAATTTCGGAAAACAGTTTTAATTCAGCATTATTTTAATCAACCATATATTCTAAATATAAGCAGCTACTTTCATGAATAAGTCTCAGAACTTGATTTGGTGACAGCTATTCAGTGCTCTGAAGTGTCAACTCTTCCCAACGCAATGAGGGAGAAGTCTCATCGTTTCATGAGGCTTCATCTGCCCATCGCTGCCATTTAGATGATCAGATATAGAATACTAAATTAGATTAAAAAGTTAACTCCATTAACATTTTACCCCTGAAACACAATCTTATTATTCTTTTATTTATTTATTTTTAATTTTGGCACAATGGGTATTCCTTACAAGACTGCTGATTAAAAACAACAGTCTAAACGCTGAGGGACAAAAAAAAAAACCCACAAACGTTAACAACACACACAACAAACACTAGCTGTCAGTCACTGCACGGGCATGTACGTATACGGCATGTACACATATGGCTTTCTACGTGGTCACGTCTCCATCATGGCATTCTCAGGTCACGCAGACCGTGTCTTTGAACTGTGTACACAGTCGTGTGTGTAGGAACCATGATAGATGGACGGGACATGACCTGACACACACACACACCAATTTTTTTTCTCATCATCATCATATTTTCACATTGTGGAGTGGTTTCCCAGCATAATCAGACAGTCAAATACAGTCCACAAAAACTCCACGCCAGACTTTTCCATGTGCCCGAAACAGTCTAGACAGCCATGGTGCTGAGTTTGGGTCGATGGCTGATTTGTTGCAGTGTGTGGTGAGGCGATGCAAGCGGCGAGGCGAGCGGCTGTTAGTGACTGGTCAGGGAGAGACCATCAGCATGCCTTAATTATAAAGCTGCACACAGTTTGTTTGATTCTAAAAGCACCTGGGATCAGACAAGTCATTTTGTGACCAGACTTGAACAAAGACCTCAGCACAGCGCTGTCATGTGTTCACACTCAGAACATCAGAAACAAGGTTCAGTGATATGTTGTACATACAACATATCTGTTGATAAAATGGCTTTAAACACAGATTCTAAATAATAATAATAATAATAAGAAGAAGAAGAAGAAGAATAAACTACTTTTAATCTCTGTAACTGATCAAACAGATCAAAAGTATTTTGGTAGGAAAAGATGATGGATCATCATCCATCATTTTTCCTATCAAATATGTCACATCTGAGGTGTGAAAGAACACAAACACAGACTTTGTAGCCTTTAAAACAAACAACTATGGGGAAATGGTGACAATTGAGCATTTCTAAAATTAACAATGACAAATTAATGCTTTTATTTTGCTGCTACAATTACAGTTAAAATAACGTGAGAAAATGCATTAGGATATATGAGAGAGAATCAACTCGCACACTGAAGCAGCTACCAAAGCCTGAGGCTGTTTCAGATCTGCAGATCGTTTGCTCTGGTCTGAATCAGATCTGTAGATCATTTGTTCTGGTCTGAATCAGGGACTAAATTGTTGGTTTGGTTCAGTTTCAGGAAAACATCCAATCAAACCAAAATCTAGCAGAAAAAGTGATGCAAGAACACTCTCTGCTCATTGGTCAGAAACATCTGGGGGCAGAGAAAGAAACTCCAAACAGGAAGTAGTTTCTATGGTGTCAAAGTAAATCAGAGTAACAAAGATGAATGTGGATCCTTTCCTAGTCATAGCATCATTTGATCCATGAAGAAGAAAACTATGACAGCAGAAGCTGAATCTGATGTAGAGACAACGTGTGGAAAACCACATGCTGCTTCACATGATGTGAAGAAGACATGCTGCCTTCACACGCTGAACAGGAGAATGGAGCAACATGATGACAACATACAAGCACACGCTAACCTGAACACGTGTTAGGTATGTGTAGTAGAGACCTGTAAGCGGTCTGTTCGTGGTTGCTTTACTTTTGCTGTGTTCAGATCTACACACACGAATCATATCAAGGAGGCAAACCTTCATCTGACCGAACCAGAATAAATCATGTAGGTGTGAAAAGAATCTGTTGAATCTGATTCCTGGACTGATGAATGAAACACGTGTGTGGAGTGTAATGAGCTGTCTGTGATTGGCTGTGTGGGTCTGTGGGATGGAAAGACTTACTCTGAAAGTCGCTGATGGTCACCATGCTGATCCGTCCTTCCTGTCAGTGTGAGCGTTCAGGAAGAAACGAGTCCTCTCTCCCCCTCTGAGCGTGACCTTTGTGTGTTGATGTTGTCAGCGTGTGAGCTGAACATTAACCAGAGTGCAGCGGGGGGTAAAGGTCACCCATCTGACATGTGTCATCAACCATTCCAACACTTTGATTGGTTGTCTGGGATGCTGAAGACCTCAGTGCTGTTTGATCCTGGAACCTGATATATAACCGATCACAGCTCACCATTGTCTGAGTTTGACTGAAATGCTATTGATGGTACCGGTGGGCGATACATCCTGAAATTAATATGATATCTGAAGATATTTTTATGACAATATGAACAGTGTAACACTGAACAATGTTCCCATGGTGATTTTAAAAAACTGCAAACTAGTAATGGTAAGATGATGAAGCCTCGTTGAAGCACTGAGGCTTTTTTCCAGCATTGTGTTGAAAAAAGGTTCCCGAAGCTTCAAGTGAACACTGAGGACATCTAGTGGTCAAAAACTATACAACAAGAAATGACTCACTCCCACCTGTGGACTTAGTGTAAGTATAGGTTATGTTTCTGTAATATCACAGAAATTAAGCGGCTCCAGGCTGCTGCCTGCCTTCATGACATCATCGGGAAAAGTTCCTATGAGAACAAAGCATGGGCATGTTCTTCACAACACGCGAAGGGCTTTTCTCTTTAAAACTCCACGCAGCCCATTGTTTTATGCTTTTTGTTGTTATCTCTCTTGGCTTTCTTTCCTTTTTTCTTTTGTTGCGGCCCTCTCCACACCGCGTGGTGGCTTCTCTTCTCTTCTTGTCTCCTTTCTTCACCGCGTTGCTAAAACAACGGCTAGCGGTTCTTTATTTTAAAGTAATCTCAAGTAATTTTATTAGCTGTTCTAAGAAGTTTGTGCCTGAATCAGCGATAGATGTTATCACGACCTCCACGTGGTTTCATTCAAGCTATTCAGTTCTAGCTACGGTTAGTTCTCCAAGTTAGCTGCTCTGCTACGTGCCATCGGCTCCGCTGACCACGTTGGGTAAACTCCAGCACTGCAATCCGGTTCGACCTGAAGTCCAGCTCCCAGCTCCAGCTGTTCGTCAAGAAGTGTGCTGATCTGGTTCCAAAGGAAGACCCCTTTGTTCGGATCCGTGATGACGGTCGCGAGTCCGAACATCCTACCCGAATCCTGAGGACTGCCTGCGCCACGCTTCCTTCACACGACGTGACCCAGCTGCTGAGCGCCTGAGTCAAGACTGGCGATCCAACTTTCCCACATCATTGGAGTGACTAAGCCCAACGTAAGATCTTGTCTTTGCCGATGTTCAAGTGATGCAGCCTAACTACGTTATTTTCCCATTTCCATATCTTTCTTACCATTTTCTATTTTCTTAATTGCCGTATTAACTCCATAAAGTAAAGCTAGACTCAGTCAACATTAGAATAGGTTAGGATTTATTTTGAAAATCCACCAGTGTTCCGTTGTCAAACCTGGTTTTCATTTCTCACATAATATCTACCTCATTTGTATATTTTTATATTTCTCATCTGTAAATAAATGTTAACCTGTGCAATAGTACTTTGTTTGCCTGTTTCAGTTCGGAGAAGAAATCACTGGATGAGTCAAAAACCATTACTTTTCAGGTTTGAGCCCGAATATTAAGTTAAGATCTGAGACTGAATATTAATTAAATAATCAAAATATTAAGTTTAAACGACTTAATTTTCCACATAACGTGAATGGTGTCCAGTTTAAATAAGATTAATATTTCTTTATTGAAATTATGATCTTAACATTGCAACTTTGCATACCATTGCTTTATCTTAATTAATATTCATATATTACTGTTATGCATAATATATATTTATGCTACACATTATTATAAGAATATATCATCCAGCCCTGCTAAAGCCCTGCTACATCTTTCAGTTGATACTGGGCTACACAGATGAACTTGACTAACTTGACTTTCAGTCACACAGGTAAAATAATATCAGGTTTTATCAAACAAAAAGCTGCATTCACACTTTGTTTACATTCTCTTTATTGCAGTCAGAAAGCAGGTGTATTATTTTTCTTTTATTGTTTGCATAGATCAAGCAGGTTTTGTAGTAACGCTTCACTTTAATATCCATTAACTGAAATCAAAATATTCTATACAGTGACCAATGTGCTCAGTACATCTTTATTTCATCAGCCACAAATGCTACATGTAGTATCAAATATCGGCTGCTTACATTTCTCAACACATCAAAAATATCTGAGATCTGCTGCGACATGACTGTAAAATAAAAGCACGTTCACATCTGTGAAAAAATGCCGTGCTGAGAGTAAAAATTGAAATTGGATATTCACGCATGTAAAAAAATATGTACTGCCTCTCTGAACATATTCCCTTAAACAAAAAAGAAAACAACAAAAAAACACAAAATGAGGAAAAATAGAAGAATTTTCTGAAACTTTGTTTTTGCTTATGAGAGCCATTAACCGCTTCCTGGCAGCATAATGTCTGTGAACATATGTGCAAAGAGGGAAGAACACGCAAAGAACAGTAACCGTGCGTTTGTGTGTGTGGCATGGATTTTAAACACATTTTCCTGATTAAAAGAGAAAGAAAAAAGAAGAGAAACAAGTATTTGTTCCCTCGTGATCATAACTTCCTCCAGCAAAATAATCACTTCCTGTCCCACAGCGTTAGAACCCAGGTGGGTGTGGCCTGCTTGACTGAGTTTTTGCTGCTTGTTTAACCCAAGCAGACTTCAGAAGGTTCAGTAAAACTTCCTGATCAAACTGAAATAACACGACACTGAAACACATCTGTCTGCATTCAACTCTTCCATCTTCTTCTAAATCGTTCATATCCTAATCCTGCCTAACGCTACATTCTTCAGATCTGACAGATGTTAAAATGAAAAGATTCCATAGCCACATATGATGAGAAATTAAGATTAATGTGTGTTTCTCACACACTTAACACACTAACAGATTCATTCACAACCAATCAGAGCCTGGACTCTCCAAACCACGTCTCACTAAACCTATCCACATCAAACCAGATCAAACCGCATTTTACAGTAAACAAGGAGTGAGCTACTGTGCTGTACACTACGCTATGGCTGTTGTCATGGAGACGGTATGAACGTGATCTATACATGTTTAACAGACACATTATATAAACACTCATGTTGCCAAATCAACATGTTGATCCTCTATTTCTGAAGTCCATCATGTCTTATTCTTCATGGATGCTGCTGGGTGTGTTTGTTGTGTTTATGACCTGGTGTTTCACCAGAGTGGCTCCTGATTGGCTGAGGGTCTTCAACACATCACATAGCTCAGTCTGATCCTTGCTGGTCCTCACGGTTTATTTCAGCTACAGGATGTCGGCTCAGATTGGATCATAAATATGAACGTGTTTAATATTTATGAGTAGAAATGGGTGTGGCTGTGAACAGATCAGATGAAGTAAACTCATTTTGAACAGACATCACAGTTTAGGAGCATCTAAACATCTGGACTTTGCTAACTATCATCTGAAGGAGAATCAGACCAAACTGATGCTGTCATGTGACTGGCAGTAATTTAGCACTGTAAACACCACTAAGCTTCATCTGACCCCGCCCATCATCTGACTCTGACCCCACCCAACCGCCTTGGTCAAAGACCTCGCCCAGCATCCACCATGTTTATACCTTTTCAAAACACCCACGCTGGAGGGTGGGGCGAAAAGCGCTGTCATAGAGGGGAGGGGGTGGTGCGTGTGTGTGTGTGTGTGTGCGTGCGTGCACTTTCCTATCTTTATTTTTGTCATCTCAATGTGATTAAATCAATGGGGAAATGGACAGTTTGACTTTAGGAGAGGAGGTTATTAACAGGAATTTTGCGACTTGTGTGTTTTTGTGTCTTCACGCAAATATAAACGGGATTTGGTGCACAGTTTCGCTTTCACGTCTCTGGAGCGTGGACACAGTGAGAAAGAAACAAAGAGTTTGAGAGAGAAACTAAAACCCTCCACAGTTTTCCACCTCAGCACAGCTGAGCGATGGCTCACGCAGCAACGTACCTGGACAGAGCATTTCATCATACAAGACCAAGACTTGCAAAAATACAATGTTGTTGACTTTCTGGTGGTTTTCTTGTAATAAAAATCCTAAAAATGAATTTGTAGGACTTTTGACGAAGTAATTTGTCATGAGAATAGACATAAATGTTAATAACACGTCATATCAGCGTTAACACGTCATAACAATGTTAATAACTTGTCATAACAGTGTTAATAACACGTCATAACACCGTAAACACGTCATAACAGCGTTAACACATCATAACAATGTTAATAACATGTCATTAGTGTTAACACGTCATAACGGTGTTAACACGTCATAACAATGTTAATAACATGCATAACAATGTTAATAACATGTCATAACAGTGTTAATAACATGTCATAACAATGTTAATAACACGTCATAACATAGGTTAATAACATGTCACAACAATGTTAATAACATGTCATAACAGTGTTAATAACACATCATAATATGGGTTAATAACATGTCACAACAATGTTAATAACATGTCATAACAGTGTTATTGTTAATAACATGTCATAGCAATGTTAATAACATGTCATAACTGTTAATAACATGTCATAACAATGTTAATAACACATCATAACAATGTTAATAACACATCATAACAGTGTTAATAACATGTCATAACAATGTTAATAACATGTCATGACAATGTTAATAACACATCATAACAATGTTAATAACACGTCATAACATGGGTTAATAACATGTCACAACAATGTTAATAACATGTCATAATATGGGTTAATAACATGTCACAACAATGTTAATAACATGTCATAACAGTGTTAATAACATGTCACAACAGTGTTAATAACATGTCATAACAATGTTAATAACATGTCATAACAATTTTAACATGTTATAACAGTGTTGATAACATGTCATAACAATGTTAATAGAGGACATAAGACACAGCTAAGGTCACTTTACATACATTTTACATGTAAAACAAAGATTCCACATATCTCACCTGAGCGTGTCTTCCAGCTCAGGTGTGAAAAATGATTTGAAGGCAGAGCCTGCAGACGTTTCCTGGTGATCAGGAAACATGAAGGACACAAATGTTCCTCTGTCACTTACATTCATATGCAGCTTTGCAGCAAATTAAATAAGCTTTACATTGTAAACTCTGCAAAAACAAAACAAAACAAAAAAATATATATATAAGAATGATAATAATAAAATGATAATGCATTTCTCATAACCTTTATACCAACTGTCAGTCAAAATCACCTCAGGTAAACCAGGTGAAGCCTGTCGCTGGTCTGAATGACCGTCAGCTCAAACCCAAACGAGCTGCTGACTCAGCGTTTGTCTGAACGTTAGCAACAAGACGTGTGCAGAGAGAAATATTATAAAATAATGTGCCTCCATGTAAATATCATAATGTGTCATAATCATCATCATCATGCACTGGATGTTTCAGGGCCCACAGATGGAACAGTGAACGCATCAAACATTAAAGAAATGTTTGGTTACACATGATTATAACTTCCTCCAGCAAAATAATCACTTCCTGTTCCCACAGGTGAAAGAGCAGCTGGGTGTGGCCTGGACATGGACATGCTTTAGTGGGGTTTTTAGCTTTTGTACCTTAGTTGTGGGCAGCATGTTCTGTGGACTTGGTAGGTGGACTTAAGGAGAACATGTGTCTGCAGGGCGTGGCTTCAGTCTGCATGTCGCCTGACAGGAAGTGCTAACAGACAAAACTCAGGGTAAAAATGTCCTGTGTGGGGATAGGCTGAAGGAAGGTGGGTGTATCTGGGTGATTAGCCCGGCCCTAAGTCCAAGTCCACGTTTACACTTGACATGAATTCTGCACACCTTAGCCACATTTGCTATTAAGTAGTAAATCCAGCAAGACCCTGAAACATGAATCGTAAAACACGAATCACGTCTGGTTACCTGAAAAATGCTTTAAAAAATAAAAGAAAGTTGCTCAGAATATAAACAAAGATGGCAACTACCAAGAAGCTCCACATTTCAAACTTGGTGTGTGACATTGAAAGGGTTGGAGATGTGATGTCTCCGCATCCACAGGGACATTTCCGCTCTTATCTGGCAGTTAGCAGACATGCTAAAGTAAAATGGCTGCATATGAATGTAATGATCAGAGATGACACATGATGTCAAACAGATCACAGTGAGTTTTTGTACACATGGGGTCACAAACTTCCACCTTCAGTCTGTCACGGCAGGGTCAGATCGTGATTGGTCAATAAGACAACGAACGCTCTTCTTTAGTGTCAAAAGGCTTCCGCAGATTTCCTGTCAGCCTCATCATAAATTCCTCCTCATCTTCATCTTCATCGGTGTTTTGTACTTGGTGGATGACCTCCTGAGCTACACGATTCAGAAATATCACACAGCTGAAGCTGAAACTTTTTTAGTCTCCGTGTTAGCGCCTCTGACGGCTCTCCGTGCTTTTGCTATGTAAGTTGAGGTGATGAAAAACAAAGAAAGACGCTCGTGTGGGACGTCTTCATCGATGTCTCTCCAGCTTCAGAAAGACGCTCCATCAAACTTGACGGCAGCCAGAGCCTGAGCTGCAGAGAGACAGAGAAATCAGGGTGAGGAAGCACATCATGACACAGCACCTACTTCCTGTCGTGCAGGACACGTGCTCATTTTACACGGAACAAGCAGGAAGAGCCCAGCTATCCTCCTCATACAGGCTGTTTTTCTCTGAACAACTCTAACAGGACCAATATTACTACCTAAAGAGTTTAAGTCTGATCAAGACAATCCTTCCTGATGTGGGACAAAGCTCCAGGCCAGAACTCAGCTGGTGTCTGTCAGTGGCTGCCAAGTTTGACGGATGAGTAGCAACACAACACCTCTGCTGACTTTGTGCCTCTTTAGTTTCTTTTTTTCCACACATGAACTGAACAACAAACCACAGCTCCTTATTTGGGTCCATACTGACAAGATCTCAGAGAGCTCTGATGTGTTGGAAGTGAGGTGAGTATTGATTTCAGACAGGAAGCTAGCTGTGTTCAGTGGTTTTTGGATTTTGCAGCAGTGTAGTCTGAGGCTGATGTTACACTGCCAATAGCTGCACGTCTTCAATTCTAACAATATATTTGTTGTCATCTCAGGACATTTCAGATCTGCAGATCGTTTGTTCTGGTCTGAATCAGGGACTAAAATGTTGGTTTGGCTCAGTTTCACACAGAAAAACATCCAATCAAACCAAAATCTATCAGCAAAAGTCATGTATCAGGGCAGTGTAGCCTAAAGGTTAGAGAATCGAGGTTGTGACCGATGGGGTGCCGGTTCAAACCCCTGGACTAACAGGAGAAATCAGCTTTGGGAGGTGAATAAGAAGGCACCTGTCCCTCCCTCCCTCCCTCATTATCATTACCGAGGTACCCTTGAGCAAAGCACCTAATCCCCAAATGCTGCAGTGGAGCTGCTCAGTGGCAGCAGAGAAGCTTGTGTGTGTGTTAGGGATGAGCGAGTACACCATTATCCATATCTGTGTCTGTTGAACAGACTAAACTATCCGTATTCATACTCAGATGGGCGGGGCTTACATTGTTACTCTGTTTTTATTTTTTTTAATGACCTGATGGTTACAGTTGGCTGACCATGATGTACTGTTTGTCTTGTGATTTCAGGTGAGCGATAACGTCTAAATGTACACAAAATTACATTAATACAGTGGATGTATAAGAATGCTAGCTATGTATACTCGNGTCTAAATGTACACAAAATTACATTAATACAGTGGATGTATAAGAATGCTAGCTATGTATACTCGAATATAAGCTGATCTCGTGTATAAGATGACCCCCTGATGTTATTGCATCAATTTATTTGTTTAGCAAATTACCTGTTTTTCTGGGTATTGTCGTAGTATTACTGTGGTTTTCTGAAAATAATCCATGTACAGGTTGTGGCGGCTGTTTTAAAACTTCACCGCTTTAACGAGGCTTCTTTTCCTGACTCACACCAGAATGATAACATCACACTCTTGTTCTTTTCCTAACTTATTTATTTTCAAGATCAAAATAACAAAACATGACGTGACTTTTCCGTTCACTTTTCCCAGATTAAATATTTTAAAGGTTTGATAATTAACCGAGAAATGGCTCTAACACCAGTNTTCACTTTTCCCAGATTAAATATTTTAAAGGTTTGATAATTAACCGAGAAATGGCTCTAACACCAGTACCGGTAAACATCATATTTATTTCAGCAGCTGATTACAGTAACCGACCAATCACAGCAGAGCTTACTGGCCGCTGCAAAATGTGCTGATAAGATGTTTAGTCAGGAAATATCTCATTCTAAGGTATGATTTAAGCTATTTTCCATGGGTAGTGGTAATAGTAGTATTTCTACTCCTGGAAATTTCTTGTGTATAAGTTGACCCCCGATTTGCTTAGTGAAATTTGGTAATAAAAACTGGATTTATACTTTAGTATGTACGGTAACTGGCTAGTTAGCCTAGAAGCTAGTAGAAGCTAATAGAAATGTGTGTTAGTATCAGTATCTTCGTGTGAATGTCCACAGTAAATGAATGTGTGTGTGTTTAGCTGTGGACTGAGAATAATGTTGAGCTGAATCTGAGAATAGCAACTATCGCTAATAGATGCTGCTATGCTAAACTACTATAGCTAATAGATGCTGCTATGCTAAACTACAGCTAATAGATGCTACTATGCTAAACTACAGCTAATAGATGCTACTATGCTAAACTACAGCTAATAGATGCTACTATGCCAAACTACAGCTAATTGATGCTACTATGTTAAACTATAGCTAATAGATGCTACTATGCCAAACTACAGCTAATAGATGCTACTATGCCAAACTACAGCTAATAGATGCTACTATGTTAAACTACAGCTAATAGATGCTACTATACTAAACTATAGCTAATAGATGCTACTATGCTAAACTACAGCTAATAGATGCTACTATGCTAGTGTGGACAGAGTGGCTGTGAGTTGTGTTCCACACACACTCCTGCTGCTGCTGCTGTGTAGAGAGGAGCTGTCTGCCTGGACCATCACACAACCATGTGACACAGCGTTAACGCTATCAATCACATTTTTTTTCCTTCAATGAGTACGAGTAGTGACACATTTTACTCTGATGGTACTCATACTCGTAAAAAGTGTATTATCTGTAACAAATACTCGTTTCATCCGAGTATTTGGCTCATCCCTAGTGTGTGTGTGTGTGTGTGTGTGTGTGAGAGAGAGAGAGAGAGAGAGAGAGAGAGAGAGAGAGAGAGAGAGAGAGAGAGCAGGGCATTCCTTCAAAAAAGCATTCAATGCTCAGCAAATTACCCCTGGATAAATAAGGGTAAAAAAAACAAAAAAAAACAAAAAAAAAAAA
>VXCM01008523.1:0-14544 GCA_014773175.1 Lucifuga dentata
TAGCTACATATACTCGATGTGTAAGGATGCTAGCTACATATACTCGATGTATAAGGATGCTAGCTACATATACACGATGTATAAGGATGCTAGCTACATATACACGATGTATAAGGATGCTAGCTACATATACTCAATGTATAAGGATGCTAGCTAAATATACTCAATGTATAAGGATGCTAGCTAAATATACTCAATGTATAAGGATGCTATCTACATATACTCGATGTGTAAGGATGCTAGCTACATATACTCAATGTATAAGGATGCTAGCTAAATATACTCAATGTATAAGGATGCTAGCTACATATACTCAATGTATAGCTAAATATACTCAATGTATAAGGATGCTAGCTACATATACTCAATGTATAAGCATGCTAGCTACATATACTCAATGTATAGCTAAATATACTCAATGTATAAGGATGCTAGCTAAATATACTCAATGTATAAGGATGCTAGCTACATATACTCAATGTATAGCTAAATATACTCAATGTATAAGGATGCTAGCTACATATACTCAATGTATAAGAATGCTAGCTATATATACTCGAGTATAAGCCAATCTCATGTATAAGCTGACTCCCTGATGTTTTTCCATCAATTTATTTGTTCAGCAAATTACCTGTTTTTCTGGGTATTGTCATAGTATTCCTGTGGTTTTTCTGAAAATAATCCACGTACGGGTCGTGGCGGCTATTTTAAAACTTCACCACTTTAACGGGGTTTTAATTCCTGATGCACACCGGAATGATAACATCACGCTCTTTTTCTTTTCGTAACTTATTTTCAAAATCAAAATAACTAAACATGACGTGAGGTGAGGTCAGAAACTACTCATGCCCTGTTCCTCATACACACTGGCTCCGCCTCCAGCTGAGCATCTATAAGTAGACTCCTCCCATGAAATGTGATCATCACCTAATCAGTTAAAATATAAATATTCAAAATTAATAACTTATTTGATTTCACTTTTCCCAAATTAAATATTTTAAACATTTGATAATTAACCAAGAAATGGCTCTAACACCAGTATCAGTAAACATGATATTTATTTCAGCAGCTCATTACAATAACTGACCAATCACAGCAGAGCTTACTGGCTGCCGTAAAATGTGCTGATAAGATGTTTAGTCAGGAAATATCTCATTCTAAGATATGATTTTAAACTATTTTCATGGGTAGTGGTAATGGGTAGTATTTCCACCCCTGGAAATTTCTCGTGTATAAGCCGATCCCCGATTTGCTTTGTGAAATTTGGTAATCAAAACTCGGCGTATACTTGAGTATATACGGTAACTGGCTAGTTAGCCTAGAAGCTAATAGAATGTGTGTTAGCATCAGTATGTTGCATGTGAATGTCCACAGTAAATTAATGTGTGTTTGTTTAGCTGTGGACTGAGAATAATGTTGAGCTGAATCTGAGAATAGCAACTATAGCTAATAGATGCTACTATGCTAAACTATACTAATAGATGCTACTATGCTAAACTATACTAATAGATGCTACTATGCTGAACTATTGCTAATTGATGCTACTACACTAAACTATAGCTAATAGATGCTACAATGCTAAACTATAGCTAATAGATACTACTATGCTAAACTATAATAATAGATGCTACTATGCTGAACTATTGCTAATAAATGCTACTATGCTAAACTATAGCTAAGAGATACTACAATGCTAAACTATAGCTAATAGATTCTACTATGCTAAACTATGGCTAATAGATGCTACTATGTTTAACTATAGCTAGTTGATGCTACTATGCTAAACTATAGCTAATAGATGCTACTATGCTAGTGTGGACAGAGTGGCTGTGAGTNTGCTACTATGCTAAACTATAGCTAATAGATGCTACTATGCTAGTGTGGACAGAGTGGCTGTGAGTCCGTTCCACACACACACCTACTGCTGCTGTGCTGTGTGTGTATGTGTGTATGTGTGTATGTGTGTGTGTGTGTCTGCCTGGACGATCACGGAACCATGTGGACACAGCGTTAAGCGCTATCCAATCAGATTTTTTTTTCCTTCAACGAGTACGGGTAGAGACACATTTTACTTGGATGATACTCTGAGTAAAAAGTGCATTATCCATAACGGATACTCGTTTCGTCTGAGTACTTGGCTCATCCCTAATTATTATTATTATTATTATTATTATTGCTTAATTATCGATTATAATCAATTTTAACATGTCGGATCAATGCAGTTGAATCGTGATGCATCCTTTGTGTGTGTGTATGTGTGTGTGTTGTGTGTGTGTATATTCACCTGGTATGTGGTCCTGTCAGAACATTTCCAAAGATCATTCCAGAACTGCATGAAACACACATAATAACTCAGACTGTACATCAAAGTGTGTATATATACTTGTGTGTGTGTGTGTGTGTGTGTGTGTGTGGTTACCTGGTGTGTGTTCCGGTCATGTAATACACGTAAGCCACCCTGTATATTCACACAGAAACAGTCAGTGAAACATGCAGACAAACTTGTTTTTTAATGTTTAACCTGGTTAAAGTCCATGACACGTTTTTCCTGTTATTGTTATAATACTTTACTCTACTTTACTTTACTATACTTTATTTTACTTCACGTTACTTTACTTTATGTTACTTTACTTTACTTTACTTTGCTGTACTTTACTGTACTGTACTTTACGTTACTTTACTTTATTGTACTTTACTTTACTTTACTGTACTTTANTACTTTACTGTACTGTACTTTACGTTACTTTACTTTATTGTACTTTACTTTACTTTACTGTACTTTACTTTACTGTCCAGCTGCTGGAAGTTGGTCTTTGGTCTCAGCACCAAGCAAAACATCACACATACATCAACTTCAGCAGCAACGTACAACATAAAACACAGAAACACAGGACTAAAGCCGTATGAATGCATTCATGGAGTTTATTAAGGAGGCCTGTTGCGTTTGGAGTAAAGTGTTTTTTGTAAATTGGCGTAGAGGCCTTGGTCCTCCAGCGTGGTCCTGATGGCAGTAATGGACTCCTGGTTGAGGGATGACAGCATCTCAGTAATGATCAGGCCTTTCTGAGTACAGCCAGACTATACAGGTTGCCTTTTTGCTGGATGCCCGCAGTTTTCCAGCTGTTTTTATGATCCTGTGTAGTTTTTTTGTTTTTTAATCACAGTTAGTTGTCCATACCAGAACATCAAAATGCTCTGAACTAGACTAGTACAAATCACTATAAAGCCTATAACCTTTCTAAATCAACAGTTCAGCTGATAAATCCACCTTAAAATTCTGTTTCACCTGTCCAAACATACATCTGAATGTGGAAGGTACCATCGTTTTAATTTCTCATTAAAAGTCATCTTATCTTGGGACTATTTTCTCTGGTGGAGAGACGTTTTCTTCCTCGTAGCTGTTGATCAGTAAATTAAGTAACTTCAACAAAAAAGAACAACTTTTGTTCTCTGATGATTATTTATCTCAGCACGTTTCAAGTCTCTACAAGTTGATTTTTATATCGTAATGGAATGAACTGATGGCAGTCTGGAGGGTAGGAAAAACAATTCTAACATTTACTGCTAAAGCAGAATGTTTTAGAAAATGTTTGGCAGTAACGTAACGTGTTTTCATGTTGTATTGATGGAGCTCAAACAGAAAACTGCCAGTTTTCTGACTCTGGGAGCAAAGAGTGTTTCTGGGCTTTTATTTAGAAATCACTGAGTCTGGTTTCCTGAGTCACCTTTGCTGCCACGTTGTAACCAGTTTTACACCTGTGTATTTGAACATTTTTTCTTATCTTGTTTCTGCTGTGTCAGTAATGACAAAAAGTATTCATGTTTAGTGATCTGTGGTCTCCCTGTGCTGCTAGGATGTTTGTTGTAGCACCTGTAGCACCTACAGCACCTGTAGCACCTATAGCACCTGTAGCACCTGTAGCACCTGTGGCATCTACAGCACCTATAGGACCTACAGCACCTGTAGGACCTATAGCACCTGTAGCGCCTATAGGACCTATAGCATCTGTGGCACCTGTGGCACCTGTAGCACCTGTATGGATAGTGTATGAATTTACCCAAGCAGCAGAACCAGCAGCAGAATTAGAGTCCAGATTTTACTGTTCCACAGATTCATGTCCAATCAGGAAAGTCCTGTCCAGCTGGATTTGTTTCATCCACTTCAGTCTAATCCAGATCCTCAGATCCTCCAGATCCTGGTCTCAGCAGTTAGGATCAGAGTAAGTCTGGGGTCTAGTCCAGTCGCGGTCCTGTTTCAGTTCAGTTTGTCCTAAAAACAGAAAGATTAAGTCAGACCAACAGCTATACGGCTCACACACACACACACACACACACACAGTGGGAGTGGTCATACTGTTGAGAGGAAGGCAAACAGAGACAGGAAGTTTGCTAACCCTGCGCTTGGCTGATGTGGACAAAATGTGATTAAAGCTGATGGAAAGAGTTTATTCGCATTTAATGAGGCACTCACACATGCACGCACACACACGCACACACACACATTAATTTTTATTAAGGAAGTCAACCAGTATATTAACTATATTTCTGTAAACCCTGAAGTGACAAAAACCTTATTTTTTCCTTATTTAAAATCCTTATTTCATCATTACCCCCAGCGTAAAACCTTAAAGTATTTATATCGTATATTATATTTGTTTATGTGTCTTCTATTTGTTGTCGGTACTTGTTTGGAATTTGCATTGAATCTCTTCCAGTGTTTTGTATAATTTATGATGAAAGAATAAAAAAAAAGAAAAAACAAATTGGACAGAATCTGATTTTATTTGTCTGATTTTGAAGGTTTATTCTGTTAACAGAATACATGCTGATGGCAACTTTTTCCAGCCAGAGAGGCAGAAAGTATGTATTTCCAAAATGCCAGATACAATAACAGAACTTTAAATACTTTTAAATTGTGTGATGAGACACAAATTCCTTTGGTAACAAGAGAGATTTTATTGTTATTAGAATAACATTAACTGATTATAATTACATCTAGAATGTCAGTGAATGAAAACCATTTATTAGTAGCCTATGTAGAGATGAGAACATTTTGGCTGTTGGTCAGATTGAGCAGCAGACTGTGTCCTGACAGGCTGCTAGCTCCTCCCCCTCCTGCTCTCTTTGTTTTAAGGCGCAGTTCATCTCAAACGAGCCTTTTAGTATAAAAACACCGAGAAAATCCTAAACTGATTAAATGATCAGTTGACACGCACGAGCGCGATCTCGGTAAACCAACATTCTAAACTGTTCTCTCTCTCTCTCTCTCTCTCTCTCTCTCTCTCTCTCTCTCTCTGTTTTCGTTGGAAACTGTTTCATGAAACTGAAATATTCGTTATAAACGCTCTGAAAAACTTCAACACACGCACACACACACGCACACGCGTACCGTGTCTTACCTGCGTGACGATCTTTCTGCTCCAGAAACTCTGGAACTCAATTGGAAACAAACATTGTTCAGGACTTCTGACTGGTTCTGACGTAACCACGTGACCAGTGACGTGACCAGTGATTCTCTGGTGTGTTTCATAATAGGCTTGTTTGAGATGAGCCAGGCCTGCAGAATCGATCACCGGCGATCGGCGCACAATGCATGCCGGTTAGATTTCTGTCCGACTTGATCCCGACTTCCTCTGACGTCAGACGTAGCAACGATAACCTCTGACATCAAGACGGCTGCAGTCTTTGGAGCCTCAGGGCATGATGGGAAACGCTCCTCTCACCTGACCTAACAGCTGATTGGTTTAGACGTTGGCACAACAGTATGATGTTTTATAGAAACTTTTCATTTTTTTTGAATTGGAGAGATTCTGTTTGTTGTTTTCTTGCTGTTTGTATCTCTTACAGTGTTTTGTATAATTTATGATGAAAGAATAAAAAAAAGAGTTGGACAGATTCTGATTTTATTTGTCTGATTTTGAAGGTTTATTCTGTTAACAGAATACATGCTGATGGCAACTTTTTCCAGCGGCAGAAAGTATTTATTTCCAAAATGCCAGATACAATAACAGAACCTTAAATACTTTTAAATAGTGTGATGAGACACAAATTCATTGGGTAACAAGAGAGATTTTATTATTAGTAGAATAACATTAAAGAACTGAGTATAATTACATCTAGAATGTCAGTGAATGAAAACCAATTATTACAGCCTATGTAGAGGTGAGAACATTTTGGCTGTTGGTCAGATTGAACATGACATGAATGTTCTACGTGGATTTAGAGGCTGTCGTGAATAACACGTATGTAAACATATGACAAATGAATACCTAAGGTGTACAGTAGGCTGATCACACAGAACATCATACAATAATTGTTGACTAAGTTGGATGGATTACTATTACAATATCTTAGTAACTAAGACTTCCTATGCAACAATGCTTTATACATTTATTTTATTAAATTATTATTATTATTATTATTATAATTTTAAGTGTTCTGTGTCCTGTGTTATCAAAATTTAGATCTTATCTAAATTTTCATGAATCCCAAGATTCGCGATATCTTCAGCCATCGTCCGCACCGTCCGCACGTGATCCGTGAACAGGTAGTGTCCGACTTCACAGCCGCTTTTAGCTCCTCCCCCTGCTGCTGCCTCCTGCTCTCGTCTGTTTTCCAGGCCAGGCGCAGTTCATCTCAAACAAGCCTAGTGCATGTTTTCTTCTACAGAAACACAGAACTGCCAAAAATTGCAACTTTGAAAGACTGGAGCTTCCGGACCAAATCAGGTTTCCGGTTCAAATCGAGTAGTGACACTCCCCTCCATTCCAGGTGTGAGGTGGAGGAGGAGTGGAGCAGGAGAACACCAGAGATATGAGGATTTTATGTTTCCTCCATCATCATCATCATCATCATCACGAGACGTCATTGATGAAGTGACCAATCACACGTGACTCTGCATCGCTGATCACATCTTACACACACACACACACATACACCTATGTGATATTAATTTTTGATGAAGATTAGCTTAAAATGCTTTTTAACATGGCTAAGATAAATGAATGCTGCCTTATTTGAAAAGTTGGTTCTAATCATCATCTAATTTTAAGTTTGTCATTTTCTTTGATAACAAGATTATTTTATGTTCAGTAATAAACAACCGTCCCCATTTTGTAAATGTGTGTATGTGTTGGTCATTCAAACAAAATTACTTTCCGTAACTGTTTGAAACATATTTCAGAATTTCCCTTAAATCTCCACGTTCACACAGGCAGAAATACTCAGGAAAGTTTGTCCAACTGCAGCTTAAGTCTCTAATCCGTTTTTATGGTGATAAATGCATGTGCCCAGATTTCTACAAAAAGATGGTGGTTTGTTTTCTGAAACAATCACAGACGGACTGTGGATTTAATAAATCGGCAGACAAAGCTCCTCCGCTGTTTCCTCCAGGTTTGGGATAGTGGAGGAGGGAGGGAGGCCGGGAGGAGACATTTTAGTGGATTTGGGACGCACACACCCACTGGGTGCATTCCAAAACTCTTATTTGATCGTTCCTGATGTGACTTCCTGTAGCTTTGTGTTTCCTTGCTCATGTCTCCTTTAGAAGCCTCCTCCATCCTCAGAGCAGAAATAAGACCTTTAAGAGCGTGTCAAGAACATGATTAATCAGTTTAATCATGCAGTTTAATCATGTGATTAAGACCATTTTAACAATATGTTTTCTTATTTTGTTATTAAATATAAAATGTCCAGAGTTAGTTCAGTTTGTATTTTTACTCTATTCGACCTGACATTGAAACAGTGATGATTGTAATATCATATATCATATCATATCATCATATCATTAATATAATATAATATAATATAATATAATATAATATAATATAATATAATATACCCAGTTTTTACCACAAAAANTAATATAATATAATATAATATAATATAATATAATATAATATAATATACCCAGTTTTTACCACAAAAACTGTCAAAGTTTGCATGTCCAAAACATTTGGCAACAAAGTTTTAACTCTTGTAAAATGTCCAACCTGCTACATGAAGGAAACAAATAAACACATACATTTACAACAGACTAATTTATGATGCTAATTCATGCTTGTAGAGATCAGCATAGATCATGTGAAAAGTGAAAATCTTTTATTAAAGACATTTATAATGTAGACTGGGTGAATTATAACGGAAAACTTTATGAATTAATAAATGTTAACTGATCTAAAAACCTGATAACACATTGGTTTCGCAATAAAAAGTACTAAAGTATCCAACATAAACGTACTCATGTTGAAGAATAGTACACTAATTGATTAGCATTTAATTAGCATGTTAACCCAAATCTCTTAAAAACATCATGAAATAAGTGAGGCAGTAAATTATTCATTCACATAAACTCTGATTCGTTAATTGTTACTGATATTACTTAAAAACAATATTTAAATTAGCTTTTGATCACTGCAGTATTTTAAAATCAAAGTTTTCATTCTTACATGCAAATCTAATAAATTGTGTAACTAAACTTTGAGTTTGTTTCGAGTGAATTTATTGTTGTTTGTCTTCATGACCTGCAGGGGGCAGCAACAACCCAGGAGAGGAGAAAGGAGACAGGAGGAAGGAGACGAGAAGAAGACGAGAGGAAAGCGACAGGAGGAAGGAGAAAGGAAGAAGGAGACGAGAGGAAGGAGACAGGAGGAAGGAGAAAGGAGACGAGAAGAAGACGAGAGGAAAGAGAGGAGGAAGGAGACAGGAGGAAGAAGACAAGAGGAAGGAGACGAGAGGAAAGAGACAGGAGGAAGGAGACGAGAGGAAGGAGACGAGAGGAAAAAGACAGGAGGAAGGAGAAAGGAGGAAGGAGACAAGAGGAAGGAGACGAGAAGAAGACGAGAGGAAAGAGAGGAGGAAGGAGACAGGAGGAAGGAGACGAGAGGAAGGAGACGAGAAGAAAGAGACAGGAGGAAGGAGACGAGAGGAAGGAGACAGGAGGAAGGAGATGAGAGGAAGGAGACGAGAGGAAGGAGACGAGAGGAAGAGAATGAAGAAGAGATGAACTAAACTTCACACACTGAAGAACTTGGAGTTTCCAGGTTAACAGAACTTTTATATGTGTGCAGCGAACATGTGACGACAGTCTAGGTGCCTGATTGGACGTAGTTCTGAGGGAAGAATCCTCGGTTGCCGTTGACAACGCCCTCCCACCAGCCATCAACGTGGCGATGCAGCAGGTAGACGACATCGCCGCGGGTGAAGGACAGCTCGTCAGGCTTTGAAGCCTCGTAGCTGTACAGCGCCACCACTGGACCACATGGGAAAAACACGTTAACACGCATGAGCCACCACTGGACCACATGGGAAAAACACGTTAACACGCATGAGCCAACAGAGACCAACTTTACTTTTATTAGCAGATCATGTGAGCACTTAAGTGTCATAGTATTACCTAGTACTAACATGTCATTATTACGCAGTACTAACGTGTCGTATTATTGCGTAGTATTAACGTGTCAGTATTACGCAGTATTAACGTGTCATATTATTATGTAGTACATGTTATTATTACGCAGTACTAACGTGTTGTATTATTACACAGTACTAACGTGTCGTATTATTACACAGTACTAATGTGTCGTATTATTGCGCAGTACTAACGTGTCGTATTATTACGTAGTCTCTGCTGCAATCGTACCTTTCTCGGTATACTGGGGCGGGGCATCTGTGTTGTCGTCCATTGGTGGAGGGAGTGAGGTCATGATGTCATCAAAAGCTCCTTCATCATCCAATAGCAGAGGGGGGGGTGGGGCTGGGACCTCCAAATCTACCAGTAACGAGTTTCTGTGAGTGACATCTATGACTGACCAATCGGGTTTAGGAAAATCAGAGGGCGGAGTTTAAAAGCAGCGAGCAGCAAAGCGTCGGATTCAGGAATCAAAGTGTGTGTGGTACTTTAAGCTAGTACCGTTAGCATTACTGCTGCTACAGGAAGTGTGTGATCTTACCCAGGTGCTCCAGGCAAGCAGGTAAACAGACACGAGGTGAGGAAGAGGAGGAGCAAAGAAGAGGAGCGAGGGGCGGAGGATAAGGAGGAGGAGGAGGGATCATCACTGACAGACAGAAGCAGAGAGAAAGACATCATCTTCATCATCATCGCATTCTGTCGTATTTCACGTCATATTTTCAGACGTCGTGATGCTCGCACTAACGTGAAGCGCTGCATGATACAGCATCAGCTTACGTGATTGGATGGCAGGCAGAAAGAGAGAGCGTGTGTAGCGGCTGCTAGAGGCGGGGCCAGAGCTGACTCTCAGAGAGAGAGAGCAAGAGCTGGGGGGCGAACGACGGTGACTCCGCCTAGACTGCAAAGTTACTGAGAGAGACATAAAGACAGAGAGAGTGAGAGAACGTGAGAGAGAGAGAGAGAGAGAGAGAGAGAGAGAGAGAGAGAGAGAGAGAGAGACAAAGAGAGAGAGAGAGAACGAGAGAGAGAGAGAGAATGAGAGAGAGAGGGAGAGAGAATGAGAGAGAGAGGGAGAGAGAAAGAGACAAAGAGAGTGGATGCACTGAAACAAAAAGCATGCAGAGCATTCTATGCAATTAGAAGAAAATTTTATAAAATAAACATACCAATTAGAATCTGGACTAAAATATCTGACACTATAATCCTACCTATCGCCCTCTATGGCAGCGAGGTCTGGGGTCCACTCAGTCACCAGGACTACACTAGATGGGACAAACATCCCATAGAAACCCTGCATGCAGAATTCTGTAGGTCCATATTAAACGTCCAAAGAAAGACACCAACCAATGCATGCAGGGCAGAATTAGGCCGCTACCCACTGATCATCAACACTAAAAAAAGAGCGCTTAAATTCTGGTTACACCTCAAATCGAGCCTCCAAGACACACTGAGATTTCAGGCAGTACAAACCCAAGAACTGAACCCCCAAAAGAATCCCCTTTATCAGCTGATCCTGAGACTTACTGAACAAATGACACCCAATCCTGTTCAACCTCAGACCAGCAGAATAAACCAAGTCATTTCATCAGCAAAAGACGCCTATCTGGAACATTGGACCAACCAAACCAAACATCAGAACAGACTCAGCTGCTATCTAGCCCTAAACCACCAATATAAACTTGCAGAGTATCTCTTTACTGTAAGAAACACGAAGCAAAGACAGATCCTGACCAAGTACAGACTCAGTGTCCACAGTCTGACACAGGAAGTCCTGGTTACCACCAGAGGACAGAATCTGTAGTCACTGCATGACAGGTGAGGTAGAGACAGAGAAGTGTAACAAATATAAACATATTAGAACAGAATACTTTAATAAACTTAACTCAGTAATACCAAACTTCACTGAGCTACATGACAGTGAGAAACTAAAGACTGTCTTAGGTGAGGGACATGAGGGACACGCAGCATATTTAGCTGCACAACATGTGACGGCATGTCACAAACTGAGGGACACATAATTATAACATCGCTAAATATGACAATTATCTGACATGACACCATGAAACACACACACACACACACACACACACACACATATGGACCATCTCAAATCACATACTGTATGTACTGTATTTCATTTTATATGTATGTTTATTACTACTTAATAATATTATATTGTTTAAATGTTTTATGAATTTGTACTTTGATGCTTTGGCAAAATTGTTCCTTTCTGAAACTTTCATGCCAATAAAGCCATAAGAGAGAGAGAGAGAGAGAGAGAGAGAGAGATCAAATACATGCTATCAATCTCAACCTTAATACCCATAATATTGCTTTGTTTTTTTTTGTTTTTTTGTTTTTTTCTATTTTACTGTATATTGTGTATTATTGTTTATTGTATATTCTGATGCTTTGGCAATATTGTTTGTTTAAACTTTCATGCCAATAAAGCTCATTGAATTGAATTGAGAGAGAGAGAGAGAGAGAGAGAGTGTAACAGCAACAGGAACAGGAAGTGACTTCACAGAAAAAAACCACAAAACGTTTAAAGAAAAAATATAAATAGAAGAACTTGAGAACCTTTAATTTCTACCTACAGAGACAGACAGACAGACAGAAAGGCAGACAGACAGACAGGCAGACTGACAGACAGACAGACAGACAGAAAGGCAGACAGACAGACAGGCAGACAGACAGACAGACAGGCAGATAGACAGACAGGCAGACAGACAGACAGACAGGCAGATAGACAGGCAGACAGACAGGCAGACAGACAGACAGACAGGCAGATAGACAGACAGACAGGCAGGCAGACAGGTAGGCAGACTTGCCTTCCACTTCTTGACTATTAGAAGGTGGAGGGGGTGGGGGTGGCAATTCTTGGCACTCATTGGCTGGTGGAGGAAAGGCGTTATCATCAGGAGGAGGGGGGGGAGGAGTAGAAGGTGTAGGGAACCTATTCTCTTCCACCACTGAGGAGAGAGACAGGAAGTGATGTCATGATGATGATGATGATGATTATCATTATTAAACATTTAGTCACCTGTCTCCAGAAGGAGGGGCAGAGCCATTGGTGTAGTACTGTGATTGGTCAGAGTCGGTTGAGGCGGAACCACAGTTTCCACAGATGTGTCATGGGGAGGAGAAGGTGGAGGGGGTGGAGCCAAGATAACGTGATCATCGTGCACTAAAAGAGGGGGCGGAGCATCCTCCAGCAGAGTCGTGATAACGTCACATTCAGGCCAGACAGTGGGAGCAGTAGGCGGAGCTACAGGTTTACCAAAACTAGAGCTGAGAAGACAATTAATAAAAACTTTAAGAAGAAGATTAAAAGTGTTTAATGAATCATCTGAGTGTTTTAACAAAGTAAGAACATCCTGTCTGCCAGCAAGAAACAGAAGTCTTCTTGGCGTTTCGGGTCGCCTCAAGACTTAATACTTCCATCTGCTGGACGCCGCCAAACTCTCTGCATGCTGTCAGAGCCAAACAGCTTTATTCTGAAGGTTCAGCTTTGTCCTCGTGTAGCAGCAAACGTCCGTCTAACTTCCTGCTGTCGCTGCGTGAGTAACGGCGTTGGACGAGGCGTCTGTCCACGGAGCTCTGACCTGACCATGTCCTCCTGATTGTAGCTGAGAAACTCTGATGCAGCTTCACGCATCTGTCCTTCAGTGCTACTTTAGCAACATGCTAACAGCTCTCTGTGCCATCTCTGAGCTGCTTGCTGTTTGGTGACCTCTGACCCCTGCTTTGGATCAGCTTCGCCACAGCATTTCTACTTATTAGCAAAGTCTTAGCAATGTTTTTTTTTTTTTTAACCTAACTTTGCTTTTATTCAACAGTTCTCTCCACGTGCAGCCATTTTTACTACGTGGCTTCAGACGTTACACAAACGTTACACGACACTGTTCAGGTGTGTACAGCATGAAAAGGTGACAGGTGAGGTGTTAAAACAGGAAGTGTGTGTAGTAAAGGTGTTTGATCTGCTGACACGATGCTTTGTTGTGAATAGGTGTGTATTTACTGTGTTATGTAGAATATTAGTTAACACAAATTCTGCTTGAAGTATTTTAGTTTTAGTTATTGTTAAATGTGCTACAATAAAGGTCAAAGGTCAAATGGCTCCAACCTGATGTTACCTACAGGAAGTAAAAACTCTGATTTATTACTAACAGACAGGATGTACTTAACTCTGACTGATACTGTACTTTAGACACACACACACACACACACACACACACACACACACACACACATACACACACACACACACAGGGTTTTTACCTGCTGACAGGAGGAACCACTGGGCACTGCACAGGCTCTGAAGGCTTGGTGGTCCTGACAACACACACACACACACACACACGAGACAAATAGTAGAATTAATTAGAATAGAATATATTTGAATAGAATAGATTATAATAGATGAAAATAGAACCTGATGCTGCCTCCATGTTTTCGTCTCGTTCCTAATCGTTCGTTCTGTTTCCCAGATACCTGAGAGAAAAAACATAGACATGACATGTGTGTGTGTGAATGTCTGTGTGTCTTTCTCTGTCTGTGTGTGTGTGTCTCTCTCTCTCTCTCTCTGTGTGTGTGTGTGTCTCTGTGTGTGTGTCTGTATGTCTCTCTCTCTCTCTCTGTCTGTGTGTGTGTGTCTCTGTGTGTGTGTGTCTGTATGTATGTGTGTCTTTGTCTGTGTGTGTGTCTCTCTCTCTCTCTCTCTCTCTGTGTGTGTGTGTGTGTGTCTCTGTGTGTGTCTGTATGTATGTGTCTCTCTCTCTCTCTGTCTGTCTGTGTGTGTGTGTGTGTGTGTGTCTGTATGTATGTGTGTCTGTCTGTGTGTGTCTCTCTCTCTCCCTCTCTCTCTCTGTGTGTGTGTGTGTGTGTGTCTGTATGTATGTGTCTCTCTCTCTCTCTCTCTCTCTGTGTGTGTGTGTGTGTGTGTCTGTGTGTGTCTGTATGTATGTGTCTCTCTCTCTCTCTGTCTGTCTGTGTGTGTGTGTGTGTGTCTGTATGTATGTGTCTCTCTCTCTCTCTCTGTCTGTGTGTGTGTGTGTGTCTCTGTGTGTGTGTGTGTGTGTCTGTGTATGTGTGTCTCTCTGTGTGTGTGTGTGTGTGTGTCTGTATGTATGTGT
>VXCM01008523.1:14712-31321 GCA_014773175.1 Lucifuga dentata
TGTGTGTGTGTGTGTGTGTGTGTGTGTGTGTGTGTGTGTGTGGTTGGTACATCAATAGAGGCTCTCAAGTCTCCCTTGGAATCTCTAATGAGTCTCTAAATATTTTCCCACGCTCAACAAAGACTGGCTGACTGTTATGTGTGTGTGTGTGTGTGTGTCATGCAATAGTTACTAACCCTAACCCTCACACATTACCATGTGGCTGCGTTTCTTCCTTAGCATGTTGTTTCTTAACACACAACTACAAGCGTGTGGAAAACAACAAAAAGCAGAAATGAAATATCAGCCTGAGAGATTTCATGTGATTCTGAGAAGAATTAAGATATATTTACACATAATGACTTTAATTCTACATATACAGTCATATTCACTGAAAATGGGGATAAATAAGATACTACTCTGTTACCGCTGTGATTACATTAAAACTTTGCTATGTAATCTACGACACATTTAGAAAAGAAGTCACGGCAGCAGAGGGAAGCAGCGAAAGGAACATATGTTATACACATAACACAGTACCATTGCTGTCATGTTCTTAGCATGACAACATAAACACTCGTCATGCTACCTCTCTGTCTCAGATTAAATGTCTCTGGTTCATCTTTTTAAAACTTTTGTTTCACTGAATGAATTTAAACTCGTTAAATCGTGTAAAAACTCCTGCTGTCTCTTCTCTCCGTCTCATTTTAACACCAACACAGCTAATACAGCAAAAATTAAAGGAACATACCGGTGATTTTGTAGGTCTGAACCCAAAAATACAACATGTTACATTACTGCAACTATTTTCCAAATCATAAAACCATATTTTATTTTTCCTGTTATTTTGCCAAATCCTCTAATATTTAAAATGAAATGTTCAGGTGAAATTCAATGTTTCACCTGCTGACGTCTGAATGTAGAAGGTACGATCGTTTTTTAATTTGTTCTCCTGATGAAGACATACGTGTTCTTCTGTGTATGCATGCTGGATCTGCTGATGCTAAGCTAGTGCACATCACGGATCCTAGTCGTAAAGGACGATCAGGCCTCAGCTGTCCTCACACAGGTCTGCTGTCCTGATCCAGAGCCTGCAGAGGGACGGCCCTGCACCCTTCCTCCAGCCTTACCTGTGGCAGTACCTGACCAGGCCCTCATCTTCTCCTCCTCCAGCGTGACTGCCCTCTTTGTTTGTCTCTGATACCAGGAGAACATGAGGTCTGAGGTGGTCTCAGTAATGTGCTCCTGGCTTCTCTCCAGGCCTGATGAAGCTGATGGATGCTTTCAGGGTTCAGACTCTGGCAGGTGGTGATGGCAGATGGTTTTCCATGATGGTCTTGAGTACGCGGTCCTGCCAGCCTTCCACCAGATCCTTTGCAATATTACAGCTCAAGATGTGCACGAGGGCCCCCTTCCAAGAGGGTACTTTGGTGTCTCCACTAAGCCATCCAGTGGTCCAAGTTGGCTTGACTGGGGAGGACATCATAAACTGCCTGGACCATGAACTTGATATGGTGTAGTTCTGCCTGCCAGAGGTCAGTCCACAAGTGTTTCCTGTCCACAACGTGTCCCATCTAGTCCAGGCACCTCGCTGTCTCGTCCCCACTGTCTGCTGGACCTCTCTTCCTCAACAGCTGCTTTCCCCTGGACTAGCTGATGAGCCTTTCCCTGGGCGTTGTCACAACAAGGAGTTGTGCAGGTACATAGTCCAGCTCCTCCTCTGGTCCTCTGGTCACAGTGCTGCCCCGCCCCAGCCTCCGCTCTCCACTTCCTGCTGGTCTTAACCGCCATCCCTGCCTCGGAGACTGTAGGGTCGCTCTCAGTACTGCAGCATCCATCCTGCATGTGAAACCTTGAACGTGTCCTCAGTGGATTTTAAGTGGAGCCTTAGTTTGCAGGTGATTCTCCTCAGCAGACCTAAACGTTTCCTCAGGTAGCGGCTAACTGTCCTCTCCAGATCTGAGACTGTTGAGACAGGAAACTCGTACAGAAGACAGGAGCATCCCACGTTGATAGACCCATGCCTTCAGTTTTCCCAGGAGGCTTCTCTTATGAATACCTTTCATCCTGCTGCATCTCTGAGGCTCTGCTGAAGGTCTTCTCCAGGCTTTTCTCAGACTTCTTAGAGACAGTTAGGACTGGTGAGCCTCAGATGGAGAACCAGAACTTGTCCACTGTTTATCTCTGGACTGTAGCTCTTCTTTTAGCTCTTAAACTTTCAGTTTTATTTATTAACTTTCTTTTTCCCTTTTTTAAACTATTTGTTTAATTGACTATTTAATATTTTAATCTCATTTTCTTTAGCACGTTGGATCACCTTTGTGTCTGAATGACGCCACGTGAAAAAACGCCTCAGTCACGTTTCAGGTTAATTTTTATGTCGTACTGGAATTAAATGAAACCACTGTGTCTGGAAGGTAGGAACAACAATTCTAATATTTCAGTAGTGTATTTGGAAAATGTAACGTGTCTCCAGGTTGTATTTAATGACTGTCAGAGTGTCATGAAGGGAGGCGGAGTCTGGGGAACTTTAAGGATCTTGCGATGTCATCAGCTCACATGGCTTGTCATTCTATGCTGATGACACTCAGCTCCACTTGTCCATCCTGCATGGAGATTCCACATGTGTGAGCGAGCACGGTGACATGTCAGCATGGATGAAGGCGTTCCACCTTCAACTGAACCTCTCAGAGAAGTTCCCTCTACCTTCTGTTCTCTGCCCGTTACAGCCTGACGATGACTGGAGTTTGACCATTTGGGGATAAGATAAGATGACTTTATTGACCCAAGGGGAAACTTGTCAATTTGTGTGTGTATGCGTGTGAGTCTGCGTGTGTGTGTGTGTGTGTGTGTGTGTGTGTGTGTGTGTGCGTGTAATGCCTTTATGCCATGGCCCAGACTGTCCAGCTGCTGGTAGTTGATTGGCCTTCGGCTGTAGGGTGGGCGGGGCTGTGTTCCAGCTAGAGGAGGAGGAAAGATCTTGTGGCTGTGGGGAACTCTCCTGGCCGCCGTGAAGATGCCAATCTCTCTTCGAGAAACTTTCTCCTTGTGCATCTCCACTGTCTAAGGAGGAGGAGGAGGAGGAGGAGGAGGACTGGGATTAGAGGCTTTTGTTGTGAAACATCAACAGGAAGGGGGCGTTTCATTAACAGAGCTTAGAAATGGAACATGTGAGTAAAATCAGTTTCAGTCTGTATTCATGAATTCATGCACACTATGAAAAACTTTACCACAAACATATTAAGTTCTGTACATCAATCATCTGATCACTGTGCTGTGGTCTCATCACATGTATGATTATTCTGTCATGTTAATAATCAGCATCACATACATAGAGAGGAGGAGGTGTTTTATTGAGTCTTCCTGACCCTCAAACATCACACCTCATGAACAGCAACGCTGCTGTCATGACTTCAACCTGCAATAATGAGCCGTGCAAGTCCGTCACTGATGAACACGTGTCACGTGTGTACAAAACACGGACCAAAACTCACTCAGCTCAAGTGGCACTGCTGGCTGATACAACATTTTTTGGCTGTCATGGACATATTCTGTCTCGTCCCCATGTCTCTGGTTCAACTTTAACACCAAGTCATGGAGCTGTTCCAGAGTCACGTCACATATGAATAAAAATAAACATGTGAACGAAGACCGGAACAAATAAAGTCTTCCTATTTGCTTTAATGACAGTAATGATTTGCTATTTACTGTGTCTAAAGATCTACAAATACCTGAACAAAAAATTAACTCAACAACATTTGGACTTTACGTAAAATTCTTCAGTGACAAATTCTGTCATGTTTTGTTTTTACTGATTAAAAATAAACGTGTGAAAAATCTGCAGAAGAAGAAAATGAGTGTGTTCATCGTTCAGAAAAATACAAATAAGTTCATTAAAATTAGACAAAACAGAATTTTAACACAAGTTCAACGTAAAATAAACTGAGTCTATTCACACACACACACACACACACACACACACACACACACACAGACGTACACAAAAACACATACATGCACATCTATACAAAAATACATGCACACAAAAATATACTCAAGCCCATACACACACAACACATGCACACACACACAAACGCGCATATACATAAACACACATATGTACCATAATAACTAACCCTAACCCACAGTTAGCTTAGTTTACATGTTTTACAGCGTGTTGCTTTAAATCACGGTTAGTTTAGTTTACATGTTTTACAGCGTGTTGCTTTAAAACATGGTTAGCTTAGTTTACATGTTTTACAGCGTGTTGCTTTAAATCACGGTTAACTTAGTTTACATGTTTTACAGCGTGTTGCTTTAAAACACGGTTAGTTTAGTTTACATGTTTTACAGCGTGTTGCTTTAAAACACGGTTAGTTTAGTTTACATGTTTTACAGCTCGATTGCTTTAAAGCAACACCCAGTATGATTAGAGGGCGGGGTCTGACCTGGCCAATGTGGTTGATGGAAGATTCCATGTGTCGCAGCTGATTGGTCTGAGCATCAAGCAGACTCAGGACACTGTTGGCTAGCATGCTGACCTGATAGGCAACGCTGGCCAGCGATTGGGTGGCAAAGTTTTTAGTCTCCTCCAATGCTGTTATACTGCCCTCCCCTGACTGGCAGAGAGAGAGAGAAGTGCTACTAACCTGTAGCTAGCTGTTGCAGCAGCAGTGTTAGGTGTTAGCAGTAGTACTAACCTGTAGGTAGCTGTTGCAGCTGCAGTGTTAGCTGTTAGCAGTAGCACTAACCTGTAGGTAGCTGTTGCAGCTGCAGTGTTAGCTGTTAGCAGTAGCACTAACCTGTAGGTAGCTGTTGCAGCTGCAGTGTTAGCTGTTAGCAGTAGCACTGACCTGTAGGTAGCTGTTGCAGCTGCAGTGTTAGCTGTTAGCAGTAGTACTAACCTGTAGGTAGCTGTTGCAGCAGCAGTGTTAGCTAGCTGTTGCAGCAGCAGCGTTAGCTGTTAGCAGTAGTACTAACCTGTAGGTAGCTGTTGCAGCAGCAGCGTTAGCTGTTAGCAGTAGCACTAACCTGTAGGTAGCTGTTGCAGCAGCAGCGTTAGCTGTTAGCAGTAGTACTAACCTGTAGGTAGCTGTTGCAGCAGTAATCTGCAACATTCAGCAGGTTGTCATAGTTTTCCAGCAGTGCTCTCCGGGCGTTTGGAGCCTCCTGTAGGATCTTTGTTACTTTTTCCTTTAAATTTTGCTCCTTCATCACTAAGAGAGAGACTTCAGATAGAAAACAGTATATTATTTTTAAATTTAACCACGTATATATATATATCAAGGATTTCCAGGACTCCATGAAAGCTGCTGATCTAACGTGTTTTTAATCCAAATCAGTCCAAATTAGTCCAAATCTGTTTTAAGTATAACAATAAATGTTAAAGATGATGTAAAATATATATTTTAAGATATTAAAAACATGTTAGATCAGCAGCTTTCATGGAGTCCTGGAAATCCTTGACAGACTGGTTGAACATAAAAAAAGGCCCAGAAAACGTCATGAAAACCCTTCAAGAACCCCAGGAACCATCTCAACTTTTTCTGAACCTAAAACCTGTTGAAGGACATGAAAGAATTTGACAGACCCAAACAGCTCCTAAGAACAATGGAACCCCGTCAAGGACACCTTGAATTGCTTGAAACACCTCCAAAGTTTTCTCAAAAACTTTTTTGCACCTCTGCTGAATGACATAGTCTCACCTGGTGCACCTGAACGTCCACCAAAACTGATGTCAACCTGTACTGAACATACCAGCAGTAAGGCAACAACTGCAACCAGTAGAGGTCAGCAAAAACAACGTTTTCAGCTGGTGTTAAGTTACACTTTAAAGGCCACAGAAATCCTGCTGGGACTCCTTGAGATTTTTTTTTTAATTTTATTTATTTATTTTTAACTATGCACAACACTTCAGGGAAAATTATTTTAAATTGTCAGTTGTAGAAAGTTTTTAAGCTTCCATTTTATTCTGAAAAAAAAAAAATCAAGCAAAAAGTGGAGGATGACTGATTTAAGAAAATTTCAAGAAAATTTTCATTTGTTGTAGCAGAAATGATTCACACCTCAAAATCGGAGGTCCTGTCAAAGTGAATGAAAGGAAAACTATAAAAATATTCTATTAAAACTCATGTGTGAGGAGCCCAGTGCAGGAAGCCAGCATTTAAAAAAACATAAATCTCTGAAACAAACTCCACTACAGAAAACCAAGAGGAGGTGACAGGAAGTGAGCAGGTGTGATGAGTAAAAGCTTTGTCATAACGATTCAGTTTGTTTTCTTACCAGAAGCTGCAGAGAGAAAAATCCACATGAAGATGATGAAGCCTGATGGTGCTTTTCCTCTCTCTCTCCTTCTGTCTGTCCTTCTCAGATAAAGGGATGAAAGCAGAACTGCAGCTAAACTTCCTCATTCACAGTAAATATCTCTCTCTCTCTCTCTCTCTCTCTCTCTCTCTCTCTCTCTCTCTCTCTCTGTGTTCCTGCAGAGATTGTGTGTGTTGAAGACGATGGTTCACTCCTCAGTAAATTAGTTACCACGTAATCCTTAAACACGTTAACATAAATATCTCCTGACTGTAACTTGATTATCTTAAAATTTTAAATTAAAATTTTGAACCTGCTTCAAATGAGGCTTTAATGTTTGACTGGATAGTTTTTAATAAAAAAATAAAAATCTGTGCTTTGGGTTTACTGCTCTTCACAATGTTAGATAAATCTCAGAGGAACTAGCAGAATGTCCTTAAAGCCTCTTAAAATCCCCTTACAGGATCCATCTGAAATGGCCTGGAATCCCATCAAGGATTCCTTGTTGCTTCCTTGGTACCTTGAAGCTCCAGCTTCAAGGTACCCAGGATTCTGTTTAAGGACTACTGGGAGCACTCTATAGGATCCTGATGCACCTTGAAAGACCCACAAAATCTCTAGAGGGATCACAGAAACTGTCTCAAGGACCTGAAAAATCTTTCAGTGAAACTCACCTACAACCTGGAGAATGTTATGATGGACTCCATCAAGCACCTCTGAGACCCCTTCAAGGATCCCTGGAAGCTTAGAGGATACCAGCATTCCTCTTGGAACCCTTTCAAAGACCACAGGAGCCTTCTTCTGAAGCCTGAAGACCACAAAACTTTTTCAGGGAAAAGTGTTTTTTTGTTTATGGAAATCTTCAAAGAAAGCCTGGAAAGCCTGGAATCCCTTGAAGGACTCCAAGGAGCTGTGCAATTAAACAACCACCATACTGAGTTTGAGCGAAGAGATCTGTTAATCAAAGCCCACACAAAGGAGAAAAGGAAGAATAGATGAAAAGAAAGAAAATATGAAAAAGAACAGAGAAATAGAGAAACAGAATTAAAAGAAGGAAGCAAAATGGGAGGAAATACAAAGGATGAAAAATTACAGAAAGAGGGAAATAAGAAAGAGGGATAGAATGAAACGACAGGAAAGAAAAATAAAGAGAAGAGACAAAGAAGGGAAGAAAGAAAGGAAGAGACTAAGAGAAGATAAAAGGAAGGAGGAAGACAGAGGAAGAGTGGAAGAAAATGAGAATAAATTTCATGAAAAAAATTTAAGAAAACTAAGAAGGAGAAAGAGAAGACAGCAAAAAGGGAATAATGAAGTAAATAGGAAAAGAGAACGAGTGAAAGAAGGAAAGAGAAAGGTGAAGGAAAGATGGAAGAAAACACAAAGAAAGAAATAAAGAAAAAGAAAGAAAGACTAATTGAATGAAGGAAAGAAAAAAGGGAATATAAGAAGGGCAAAAGAAAGGAAGATGAGAATTAAAAGGAAGGAAGGGAAGGAAAAGAGGAAGTGACTTTAAATGTTTTAAAGTCAGAATGAGACATCTTCTCTGTTTCCTCCTCTGCAGGAAAAAAACACTTCCTGTTTCACATGAGCGAACTGTGAGAAAAAACTTTTAAGCTGAAATTCACTTCCTGTTTCAGACTTTTCAGTTTGTTACATGTAACTTTTATGTCACGTATGTAATTTAACATAGTGAAATGAATCAGTGAACTTTGATGCTTTGCTGTTTTTCGTCCATCAGCTCCACTTGCTGATCTCACACACACACACACACACACACACACACACTCACACACACACACACACACACACTCACACAGACACAGACACACTCACACTCACACACACACACACCAAACTACATAAACACAAACTGATTTTATATAACAAACATTATTTTAATTATATCAGTCAAAACATACGACACTTATTTCATACATGAATGACTGCATGTCTGCATCAGTTACTTTGTTCATGTTTTTAGATCATGTGTGAAAAACGTGTTTTTATTCAAAAACAGCAATTATTTTAAAAAAATAATCCAGAGTTTATTTATTTCTTGTTGCTACGGGCGACCAGAGGATTCCAGGGCTGCTTCTGAGGAGCTCCGCCCCTTTCCTTCTTATCCACAGGCTTTAGGTGACAAGACAGGACCAGGTCTCTGACAGACAGACAGAGAGACAGACAGACAGACAGACAGACAGAGACAGAGAGAGACAGAGACAGATGGACAGATAGGCAGACGGACAGACAGACAGACAGACAGACAGACAGACAGACACACAGAGAGACAAGCAGACAGACAGACAGAGAGATGGACAGACAGAGACGGACAGACAGACAGAGACAAATCATTTTAACTGACATGTCTTCAACAGGATTAAGCATGTTATAATACTATAATGAGAGATTTAAAGGAGCATACGTTGGTTTTGCATGTTTGAGCCCAATAAATACAACCCACATGTTACACGTTACATTTCCACCAGCCATTCTGCAAACCATAAAACTGGAGTGGTAAACATTAGAATTGTTTTTCCTACCTTCCAGACTGTTACTGGGTTCATGAGAAAGAAAAATAAAGTGACAAAAAAATGACATAAAATAAACTTATAGAGATTTGAACACGAAGCTACACAGCCGGAAATGTACGTCTCCACCAGGAAATATAGTCCCAGGAGAAGACTATACCGATATATTAAAACGCCGTGTCTTCTACAGTCAGACACACCTGTTAGCAGGTGAAACACTGAATTTTAATGTATCACCTGAACATTTGATTTTAGAAGATTAGGGGATTTGAAAAAATAACAGGAAAACTGAAATACAGTTTTATGGCTGTCAGCAACATAACATGTATGCAGGTGTATACATATTGGGCTCAAAAATGCCGGTATGGTCCTTTAAGGAGGAAATGGTTTAAAATGTGTATGCCTCATTTGGAGGAACCGTGGAATCTGTATAACATGCCTGCTCGGGAGCTTTTTACCTGAACTCCTGGTACGAAGCCACCTTCTGGCTGACAGCTTGAACTTTAGCCTCGTTTTCTCTGCGGTATTTCTGCTCAGATTCCACTGTCGCACAAAGTTCTTTTTCCAGCGCTGAGAAGTCGATCACCTCATCCTCGGTGCTCGCCATCGCTTCACCAGGTCACACGTGGTACTGCAGGTATGCTGTAGGCACAGGTATAATTCAGGTTTAGGCACTGACAGTTTCATTTTTAGTGTGGATGTCAGAGAGTCATAGTCCCCACCCAATGACCCCTGACCTCTGCTGATCCACTGGTTCATGACATCAGTTCCATCAGCTGAACATGGCCAAACACGACCCAGAGGTGAAAAATTCTTGTGAATATTTCGCACATTAATAATGTTTTTCAAACTCACACCCCGTTAATGGAGCCTTTCACATCAACAACAGAGTTCCGCTTGACAAAACTGCAGCATTTATTTTTTCGGATCAAACTCAGTTATTATCCACTATAGATAGTTAGCTTGGTGATATATTTTGACCTTTTAGTTTCAGTGTCATGCAAGAAAAATTACTTTATTTGGTTATTAGCTGATCATTTCTATTCACAAAGCTCGCTTCCACAGGCGCCGCCATGTTGAGTGACATCATACTCGTGAAGTCAGGGTTTCTTAATTTTGGTCCGAGTTTCCCAGTGCATTCTTCCAAGTACGAGGTCAGAAAATGCCGAGTTCTGAGGTAACTGGAACGCAGCATATGAGCTGTAAATTATATTATAAAATGAGGGACGAATGCTCTTAATCAGACATATAATTTGTAAAACTGAGTTCATCTTTCTTTTTTTTTTAACAATTTTCTTTATTTGGTTTTACAAAACAGGAAATTTACAGTGAAACTTTTCCACTAACAAGATCATTCTTCATCTTTCTTACCAAATACCTGCACTTTTTATGAAAACAGACTGCATTTTTTGCAAAAACATATAAGTTATTTTTGCTTTGTTTTGGAAAAAAAAAAGATAATAAAAAAAACTGGAACAGTTTAGTGACTAAAATGACTAAACTGTTTTGCCAAGAAACAGAAACTATTGAAGGAAAGGTGAACACAAAGTTCATGCTCATGATAGCATTATTATATATTATTATAATAAATATTATATGTATATTCATGGTTGACTTTTTTTTCTTTTGATTAGTTTTCGGATCCGTTAGAAACACGTTGTTCCTGAACGCAGCTTAGCCGCTACGCTAGCTCCCTGGCTAACATGAATTAAGATAGTGTGTTAGCTTCGCGGCTAACATTAATAGAGCTTTCATGGTAACAGCTGTTAGTTGCTTCTAAACCTGAATTTGTCAGTAAAAATACACATTCTGTTAGCAAACGTTAAGTGTTGTTAGTGAACGCAGCTTCGCCGCTAATGCTAGCTAACCAGCTAGCTAAGTGTTGTTAGTGAACGCAGCTTCGCCGCTAATGCTAGCTAACCAGCTAGCTAAGTGTTGTTAGTGAACGCAGCTTCGCCGCTAATGCTAGCTAACCTGAATGAAGCCAACACGACTTGGTGATATTTACCTGTTTGCTGTTGTTTTGTTTGTGTCCGTGTTGAAAAGTTCTGAGGCTCCACTCATAAACAAACTGTCTCCATGACGACCAGCTCGGTTTGAGTCGCACGGGGACAAACGTGACGTCATATTAAGAACACAAAGGTGCGTCCCAAATGCACTAAAATGTTTTCCCGACCTTCATCCCTCCCTCCCGCCATAAAGTTTTCTGTTAGCGTGTTCTCCATTTTGTAGGGTTAGGGTTAGTGATTAATGTTAATGACGTCCGAATGTTAGTAAGAATTTCTACACAGTGCTTGAAGTGGACAAACGTGGACAAAACAGGTGCCAGTATGCCAGTACTCCCATTATCCGTGTGGCTGGTCATCGGTCCGGGGAGGGGGACGAGGACTTCGACTATGCGCTTATATAAATTTATATTAATACGCNTCATCGGTCCGGGGAGGGGGACGAGGACTTCGACTATGCGCTTATATAAATTTATATTAATACGCGGTTCCCCGATTCAAATCGTCTGACTGTTGTTCTTATAATTATGACTGTTTTCCTCTGCGTTGTTGATCCCGTGACAGGGGATGCACTTTCCGGCACAACACCTGTTGCCGGTACTGCGTACCGGTGCGCACTGGCCCATTTCAAGCAGTCTGTAGCGCACTCATCCCGTAATGCAACGGTAAAAGTAGTGTTCAGCGACGTCACGTTCCTTATTCTTTTCTACGTTTCTTCACCTGCGTCTTCCGCGTCCCTAGCCCCGCCCACTGAAGACGTGAGGAAGAGAGGAGCGAAGCATCATCTGAAGCTATGTCGCTTACTGATGATGTGCTGCGTTTTAGTTTCTACAAGATAATAAAATAATTAAATATTGATTATTACTGTAACAATGAACATGAACAGTTTGACAAACATGCAGAACAATCTGACTTTCTGATCTACAGATCATCACGTTTCTAAGCATGTTTCTCTGCTCAGAGAGTTAACATATAAAGTTTATCAGCGTTATGAACTTTAACAGGACTTTTTATTAAACATGTCAGAGGATTTTGTTAGCTCAGAACAATACAGCTGGTTGTGACAATATAAGAGGAGTTATTTTATTCGCATGTTTGATTCATGATGAAGTCATATAAAGATGTGTTGGTGTATCAGATCAGCTTTAATAGATCTGTCCAATCAGAAATGACTTCCAGTAAAGGGGCGTCACTGTCAGGTAACAGACTTCCTGTAGGAGCCTCCTACATCCTCAGAACAGAAATAAGCGCTTTGGAACATCCTCAAAGATGATGGACCAGATTGGTTTCCTGGTCATGCGAGGAGCAATCAGATAAGAGCTTGGAATGTACCTACTGCCCAATCTGGACCCGGAAGCCCGATTTGGACCACGCATGCGTTCCTGCCACTATTGTTTTGTTGGAAAACAAAGCATTTTACGGCCTGTTTTAGCGATTTGACTGTAATTACTTACATACTATTTTTTCCAAGCAAAAATACACGTCTTTATACGTAAACACATAAATAAACCCCAAACTGTATTTTAAAAAATAAACATATGGTATGGCACATTGGGCTTATGGCTGAACAGACTGTCAGCTTCAGTGAAAACATCTTTAATCTGCTGCAACTATGAGGAGAGTTTGGAACATATGAACTATGACTGTGAAACACACACACAGACTCCAAACTACTTTCACACAAATAAACATTAAAAATTATTAGAAATGATGTTAAAACAATGAAGACAATCATTTTTCTTTTATTAAAATTCAGAAAAATATTATCTTATGTACACAGTGAATCTGTTTCTCCATAATCTGAAGAGTATTAAAACACGCAGCAGTAAAGTTTAGAATGATAATCACCACTTCACCTTCACAACACTAAAATAAACATCCATCTCCCACACCTGCTTATCCTGTTCAGGTGGCTGAATCCCAGCAGTCACTGGGTGAGAGGCAGGTTCACCTGGACAGGTACCAGCCAATCACAGGGCTGATACACACACAGACAGATTCATTCACTCCTACAGTTTAGAGTTTCCAGTCATCTGACCTGCATGTTTTTGGAAGAAACAGTTGGAAGTGAAAAGGCACTCGTGTGACGGCGGCTTCGTGCCAGTCAGAGGCGACGCCATTTATCTCTTTGACAAATTTGGATCCAGTGTTTAATACACAAAAATTAAAAGTAAAACTTAAACTTGCTGCTGCATCATACTGATGTGGAAAACACTTTTTCTGTGAAACATAACTGAAGTGCCGGTCTGTGCCAGTAAACTGGTTTGAGGCATTCCAGATCCAGGTTTTTATTTACTTTCTTACAGTAGAGGTACACGGAACGTTGTGGATCCAGCAGGTTCCAGGTTCAACCCCATGTGAATTTCAAAATGAGGACATGGTAAGGTTCTAAGTTCTGGATAGATCCCGAAGGATCTGGTGGGTTTCGTGCAGGTTTTAAGGTGAAAGTTATGTCTGTATGAGTTTAGTTTGGTCCTTCAAATAGAATTCTCGATGCCGGATGATTCCAGTGTGGGGTTTGAAATGTGATGTTTAGAACTGCAAAAACGGTTTAAAGCTCTGGAAGTTCACCCTGAGCCACAGCAGAGCCACACCCACCAGTGATGTCACAGCAGAATGAACACACCCTGGGTAAACTTCTGCATTTCTAAGAGTAAAAGAAGAATTTTAAGCAGAAGCTGCTGTTAAGTTTCTCTTTAATGTTCCAAATAAGTGAGGAACTTTTGTGTTTGGTGTATTGTCTTCAAACTGCTGATTCCAGGCTTCAGGTTTTCAGAATCAGAGGTCTGCATGGTTCAGGTTCTACTTGGTCATATGAGGACAGGATTAACAAAGCCTGTCGGTCCTTGTTCAGTCTCCCGTGAACGTGTGTAGTTTTAGGTCTAAACTGATACAGGGTTCTATGATTTTTTAAAAATTAATTTTCTAAGTGGTTCTGAGAGTCCTGGAATGTGCTACAAGTATCGAGAAGTTTCTTGAGGTTATTCTGTCATTAATTTTAAGTAGTAAAATTAATGTAGTAGTAGTTAAATAGTAAGTATGCAGCAGTGGGTTTTTTCTAGACTGCTGGCTTGAAAGAGGAGTGAAGCAGCTGGTTTAGTTTTCACCTTCGCAGGTCTCAGAACAGTCGAGAGTTCTAGATTGTTCCACTCAGGTTTTCGCAGTGGCCTAGTGCTTCGATGAAGCCAGGAGGAATCGGATTTAGTCCCTGTGAACACGAAAAACAGCAGAAAATGAAATTGGAGGTGATGATTGGACCAGAGTTACAGAAGGTTCTATGGAACTTTGGAAGTTTTTGGCACTTTGTAGGAGGCTCTGAGAGGTTCTCTGAGGCTTCTGGGAGGTTCTGAGAGGATCTCTATTTCTGGGAGAAAATACTTTGGAACTCCTTCAGCATGAGCTCCACTATCTGACTCTGGAACACCATGTGAACCGTCATATTGGCCGACTCTGTCTGAGGGCGGAGCAACGTAGGACCAAACACTATGGCAACACACTGAAGGGACATCCTGTTAGAATCACCATGGTCAATCACCCTAAAGAGAGAGAGAGAGAGAGAGAGCAAAAGAGGGAAAGGTTCTGATTGGCTGACTTTATTTTTGAGAAACTATCTAATTCACATAAGACAGTTTGAGGTACTGACAAGCAGTATTCGTAGAACCACCAGGACCTTCAGTATATGTAGTCAGTTACATGGCAGGTGTGCTTCCTGTTCGTTTTGTAACAGGTGTAGTTTTATTTAGTCCTAGTCTAGCTGCGGGGTTCTGGTGTAGCTGTGGGGTTAGGTAGTCCTGGTGTAGCTGTGGAGTTAATTAAGTCCTGGTCTAGCTGAGTGGTTAGGTAGTCTTGGTCTAGTTGTGGAGTTAGCTAGTCCTGGTCCAGCTGTGTGGTTAGGTAGTCCTAGTGTAGCTGTGGGGTTCTGGTCTAAGCTGTGGGGTTCTAGTCTAGCTGTGGGGGTCCTGGTCTAGCTGTGGGTTCTGGTCTAGCTGTGGGGTCCTGTCTAGCTGTGGGGTTCTTGTCTAGCTGTGAGTTCTGGTCTAGCTGTGGGGGTCCTGGTCTAGCTGTGGGGTCCTGTCTAGCTGTGGGGATCTTGTCTAGCTGTGAGGTCCTGGTCTAGCTGTGGGGTCCTGGTCTAGCTGTGGGTTCTGGTCTAGCTGTGGGGTCCTGGTCTAGCTGTGGGGCTCATCATGGACTGACTTGCGTAGGTGTCTGAATAGAAGCTCCATGGTGTCGTGGTTCGGCAGAGGCAAAGACTGAACCAGGTCCTTCATGAAGGAAACTCTCTGACTGTAATCTGGAACCTCTGCAGGGAACACATTCACACACACACACACACACACACACAACATTGCAGGTAAATGGACAGAACAGGTAACCAACATCCTCTGTGAATTCTCATCCAGACTGGACTTGATTGACAGGTGGTTCCTTCTAAAACACGTATGTTTTCTAACGTAAGAGATGAAACAGGAAGCTGAGAGTGCGACTCTGAACATGAGACATTATAGCTGACATGCTAACCTCCATGAGGACAACTGTCCCCTACGCTGAGGACAGACACCTGCTGACATCATCAACAACAGCAACGGCAGTAACAACAGCAACAACATCATCAACAACAACAGCAACAACAGTAATGGCAGTAACAACAGCAATAACANAACAACAGCAACAACATCATCAACAACAACAGCAACAACAGTAATGGCAGTAACAACAGCAATAACAGCAACAACAACAACAGCAATAACATCAACAGCAACAGTAACAACATCAACAACAACAACATCAACAACAGCAACAACTTCAACAACAGCAATAACAGCAAAAACAACAACAGCAACAACAGTAATGACAGTAACAACAGCAATAACATCAACAGCAGCAACAACAACAATAACATCAACAACAGCAACAGTAACNCAGTAACAACAGCAATAACATCAACAGCAGCAACAACAACAATAACATCAACAACAGCAACAGTAACAACATCAACAACAACAGCAACAACATCAACAACATCAACAACAACAGCAACAACAGCAAAAACAACAACAGCAACAACAGTAATGACAGTAACAACAGCAAAAACAACAACAGCAACAACAGTAGCAACAGCAATGTGAGTTGACAGGAAAGTTGCTGCTGATTCTGTTTCTCACTCGTTTCTTTAAAATGTTGACATCATCACATTCACAGTAAAAGTATCAATACAGGTGATTCCTGCCAAACCCTACCTGTCCACCAGAGGGCTGTACCCTGTACCCTGTACCCTGTACCCTGTACCCTGTACCCCGTTCATCAGATCAGGGTTTCTTTGCCTTCATGCCTTCATCATGCAGCGTTATGAAGATTTCAAACACATAACTGCTAAAAGCAACACGTTGCTGCAATAAGGCTAGGGAGGAATGCTGCAGAAAGTTGCTGATAGTTCATGTGTAAGTTTTATGTAATTTACCATCAATGCATCTAAATGCAGCGTTTATTCCTAACGTGATGCTGCACATTCTGCAGCTCTGACACTTTAATGCTGCAGATTTAAATATTATACTAAGAACTGCATTTAGTCTGACCCTGTCCATGTAGGATACACAACAATCACTAGTTTTTACCAAATCAAAGTGAAATTAATTTGATTAGTTTGTCGACTAATCACATTTTTAGTCAGCGTTCTATTAGCTGTACACTGCATACTATTAATGTAAATTAATAAACTGATTCATGATGTAGTATATTAATGTAAACGTCATACTGATTAATAATATAGTATTCTGTATTATTAATGTAAAC
>VXCM01008523.1:37966-48737 GCA_014773175.1 Lucifuga dentata
GGGGGGGGAGAGAGAGAGAGAGAGAGAGCGCTTTACTGTAGCTCCTGTATTGACTTATAAACTTGAGATAAACTTTCAGAAGAAAAACACCAAACATGAATAAGAGGAAAAACAACAAATGACCTAAATTCTGAGAGGAAAACATCTGAGATCCAAAAAAAAAAAAAAAAAAAAAGAGGAAAACAAAAAGGCGTGAGGATCAGCTAAACCAACTAACAAGAGGAAACGAGGACCAGCAGCCAATAAAAACCAGCCAGTAAAACAAGAAGAGAAAGAAAGAAAAGGTTAGTATTTCAAAACATATACAGTACATATCATATGGCAGTTAGCATAAAGGCTAACCATAAGCCAGTTGTGTAAGGTGTGAACAGAAGAGTAAAAATGGCTGAAAAGGGTTAGGGTTATCATATGGTTTAAAATATAAATACAGTAAAACCGTGTCATACTAGGAAACCCCCTTCATGCCTCGGCTCCACAGAGTTTTTGGTTTTCATCAGATGGCGTGACTTTGTCTCATCCAACAACTGACCAAACTGACTGTAGATACAGGACAACACCCTGATCAAGAGCTAATAAGCCAATCAGGCTAAGGGGGGTGGGACAAAGCCCATGGGGTACAGGTATCACAGTCAGCACAGCACAGGTGTACTTACTGGTAAAACATAAAAATGGACATCAGAAAATGGTTTAGGACTGCACCATCCACACCAGGAGCTACTTCAGATTCAGACCTGCCACCATCTGAATCCCAGGTTACTCTTCATCCATCTTGTCCTGCCACGTCCTCACAACAAGCAGGCTGAGATGTTCCACCATGTCTGTGGGCCTTCATCAGCTAGGTGTAGCACACCTTCTTCTACCTGCCCCATATTTGGACTGGATTCTCCACCACCAGCCACTTCACCACAGAACACCTCGGCTTTGCTTAACCCAGCCAGGTGAAATGGGACACTTATCCAAGTGGAGTTCAAAGTGGAAAGAAATGTTTGTTTGTGAGTCGCCAGTATCAGTGAGATTGGTGGAATGCAGCGTAAATGCAGCCAAAGCTGTTTGTTCAGAAAGTTTCATTCAGCATGTGCCAATGTTGGCACAGCCTTCACTATTAAGGCATAACGCAACTGGACACATGCCATGGAATCAAACAAAGGCTTCCTTTAACTTGCTCTTTCTAAAGAGCATCTGATGTGTAAAGCCATCTGGAAGAAGAAAAACGTGTTGAGATTGACATGCAAATTTCAACACTAATTTACCAGAACAGCTGAGTAGAAATCAATCCTGGATGTCCTCTGTTGTAGACATTTTGGAATTAGGTACAAATCAGTTGCCATTGTGAGGTAAACTAGATGCATTTGAAAGTATGTCAGAAGGTGGAAGTGGACTTTTCTTTTCGTTGTTTGAATACACACTTCAAAAAGACACACAGCTAGCCAACATCATACAAATTATTCCTCAAACTTCAAACAACCTCAACCCTCAAACAAAATTATTCCTATGATCACAACTGATGGACCCTTGGATGTGAGAACATTTCTATAGTCTCCTATAGCTACACATATTGGCCTGATGGTGGTCCATATGTGTAATTTTATTGTGTGTATGTCATGTGCGCACGCGCACACACACACACACACACACACACACACAAATGGTGGTGTATGTNTATGTCATGTGCGCACGCGCACACACACACACACACACACACACACACAAATGGTGGTGTATGTCGCCATCTAGTGGCCACCAACTGTTATACCAATTAACAGCCACCAGATGGTGACTGCTAATATGGTGACTGCTAAAATGAAAGTCACTATCAGAAATCACATTTGGAGTAAAGAAAATATCACTGTGGCTGTTATAGCGCCCCCATCAGGTCGAGTTGGTTTTATATCAGAGGACACTAAATAGGTAAAGCATCTACTCACCATGGCAACTGCCAGAACTGGGGATGCATCAACACTCACAAACATTATTTTACATGAACTGAATTTAACATGAACTATTTTACATGAACTGGAGGAGTTGGACTCAGCTCAACAAAAATACTGAGCCAGTATTACTGATGTCGGGGAAATATGGGGGTCCAAAAGCTACTTCAGGATAAACTTGGCAGAGAAATTCCCAGTGTTCAATGTTTTAACCACTAACTTCACCTGGTGGTTGATGATGCTCTCTCGTCATGTTATATGATTTTTTGTTTTAGAAAGCCTACCGTACGAGTTCACAACAAAGGTGAAAGCCTGAAGCACCTTCTGGACCAGCACTGGACCGGCCACCTGGCTACTGTGATTCTTACAATCATGAACATCTGAAAGATATCTCCGCTGTACTGTTGCAAATAGACAGCAGTCAGGTGTACGGGGTCAGAGGTGAGAGTGGAAGCAACGGGTCTTCTTCAACAAATAAAAGAATCCAGCTTTGTGTTTATTGGACATGCGGCGCACAAATTATTACTGTTTGTGGACCGGTGAAACAGACAGCTACAGGCTGAGAAAATGAAATTCCTTAATACTGTGAAACTCCGTCACAGCGAGAAGGGCAAGCTGAGATGCGATACTGTGGTTCTAGAGCTTCGGAATGCAGCCACCACCAACAACAACATAGTCAGACACAAGAGAACCATGAACAGAAATCTCAGGTGTTGTCTTGTTGGGGAGATTGTGGGACAACACCAATGAAAAGACTACTTCAGATGCCTCCTGGGAGAAATGGAGGTTTGTTCCAGCGATGGGAAGCTGATTGGAGGCACTGGACCCCGAGAATCAGAGTTCCCTTGATGTGACAAAAGTCAAACCTATCCTGGTTTTAGCAGGTGTCAGAATGGTGGAATCAGAGTACTGCACATCGATGCCTCCATTTACAAAAGCGAATGCACAGAGCAGAAATAGACCATTCAGAGCCTGATGTCAAAACATCATAAAACACTCAAATCAATGCCCACAGGACTGGTGACACTCAGACATTCTGTGACTCTACTGTGAAAATTCATTTTCCACTCTAAAAGCATGTTCACTGTCTGTAGATGGAGCTTCTTCATGCAGGGAAGGCCAGGCTTGTACAACTTCATCTGAAAAATAATTTAACCAAGAAGTGCCACAATAAATGGAAGGATGCAGTTCTCAGAAAGTTTCAGACTGCAGTGTTACCTTAGTAACTGCAGTGTTACCTTAATAACTGCAGTTACTGATCTAAGTGTTTGACAGACATATGGACGGACTGACATCACAGTTTTTAGGTGGGGAAAAAATATTTTCAGATGTGTCCTAGCAACAAAATCTTCCAATTATAATGAGGAAATAAACTGAGTTGCCTAAAAATTATACTCATTAATAATTAATATTAAAATTATTAATTTTAGAGATGGTTGTTAGTCCAGCAGTTTAGTCTAGATCCCAGTTAGAGGCAGAATGGAAACTACGCAATGTCACCATGGAAATGATCACTGACTCCAGCTATAACCACAGTAACCAATCAGAGCCCAGGACCTACATGCAGCTGGTGAGACCCTGTGCTCAGACTGGACAGATTCCTCCTCAGTCTGAACCTATCAGAGAGCTTGATGGGAAAAGACAGGATGACGACATTTTAAGGTTTGGAAAAAAAAAAAAACAAGTNAAAAAAAAAAAAAACAAGTGAAAGAATCCTGGAGAATCACGGCACATCATATTTCCTGTTCTACCCACACCTGATCAAACCTGATCACAGCTGATCACACCTGATAACATCTGATCAAACCTGATCACACCTGATCAAACCTGATAACATCTGATCACAGCTGATCACACCTAATCAAACCTGATCATACCTGATAACATCTGATCACACCTGATCACAGCTGATCACACCTGTTAACATCTGATCAAATATGATCACACCTGATCAAACCTGATAACATCTGATAACACCTGATCACAGCTGATCAAACCTGATCATATGTAATAAAAACTGATCAAACTTGATCAGGAGCTGCTCCCAGATCTTAATCAGCTGGATGGAAACATGATGTGCCATGTTCTCCATGTTCTCCAGTAGCAGAACTAAGAACCTCTTGATAAGACAATGAATGAGAGACTGAATGAATGAGCAAATGACAGAATGAATAGATGAATGGATGTCTGAATGGATGGATGAATAGATGACTAGATGAATGAATTAATGAATTACTGACTGACTGGATTACTGAATGAATGGATGACTGAAAATGTACAACTGAATGAGTGCATGAATGGTGAATGGATGACTGAAGGAATGGATGAAAGGATGAGTTGATGAATGGTTGAATGGAGAGTGAAGAGTGACAATGAGTGAATAAATGGATGACTGAATGAATGCATGAATGGATGAATAGAATTGATGACTGAATGAATGTATTATTGAATAAATGGCTGAATGAATGAGTGAAAAGATGAATCATAATTTGTGAATAGATCAATGAATTAAAGGGTGATTGAATGAATGGATGACTGAATGGGTTGAGGAATGGGTGACTGGATTAATGAACGGCTGAACAAATACTTGAATGGATGAATTAATGAATGAATGGATGACTAAATGAATGGATAAATTGATGACTGAATGAATGTATGAATGGACAAATGAAGAGTGATTGAATAGATTACTGAATGAGTGATGAATGAATTAATGGATGACTGAATGAATGTATGACTGAATTAATGCATATATGGATGACTGAATGAATGAATGAAGAGATGACTGAATGAATGAATGAATGTAAGAAAGGATGAGTGGATTAATATTTGAACAGATGAATAAATGACTGAATGAATGGATGAATGAATTAATGGATTACTCAATTAATGTGGTTGAATGAATGGATGAATGTGTAATTGAATAACTGAATGAATGGATTACTGAATGACTGAGTGAATGGATGAATCGGTTGCTGAATTAATGTATGAATTATGACTGACGAATGGGTGACTGAATGAATGGGTGAATGGATGAATGGATTACTGAATGAGTGGATGAACAGGCAAATGGCCATGTTGTCTGGGTCTAGGGACTGCAGATAAAAAATTGTCAGTGATTAAATCAGGAACAAGCATCTTGTAGCTGTTGAATGTATTTTGTACACGGTCCCTAACTGAACACATATGCTGAACTAAACCTGATTAAACCTGGAGCAGGTGTTTCTACCTGAGGACTGTCAGGAGACTGAACAGTGCTGGACATCCCACCGAGGTCAGACAGATTCCTCCTGTGGCTGAGAACAAATGTCTGAAACACACACACACACACACACACGGACGCATGCAGCCATACACAAATAGCAGTAATATGTTAGAGCAGTAATGGGGCAGTAATGATGCAGTAATCATGCAGTAATGGTGCCGTAATCATGCAGTAATGGTGCAGTAATCATGCAGTAATAGTGCAGTAATCATGCAGTAATGCCATAATCATGCAGTAATGGTGCAGTAATGGTGCAGTAATCATGCAGTAATGGTGCAGTAATCATGCAATAATGGTGCAGTAATTGTGCAGTAATGATGCAGTAATGGTGCAGTAATCATGCAGTAATGGTGCAGTAATCATGCAGTAATGGTGCAGTGATGGTGCAGTAATCATGCAGTAATCATGCAGTAATGGTGCCATAATCATGCAGTAATGGTGCAGTAATCATGCAGTAATGGTGCAGCAATCATGCGGTAATGGTGCCGTAATCATGCAGTAATGGTGCAGTAATGGTGCAGTAATCATACAATAATGGTGCAGTAATCATGCAGTAATGGTGCAGTAATCATGCAGTAATGGTGCAATAATCATGCAGTAATGGTGCAGTAATGGTGCAATAATCATGCAATAATGGTGCAGTAATCATGCAGTAATGGTGCAGTAATCATGCAGTAATGTTGCAATAATCATGCAGTAATGGTGCAGTAATGGTGCAGTAATGTTGCAATAATCATGCAGTAATGGTGCAGTAGTAGCTAGAGTAATCGTGGTTACCTGTTGGTGGGGTCGTGCTGACACCATCTTGCCCTCAGTGTTTATGGAGCCGCTCGGGCCTGGAGGGTTTGAGTCTAGGTCTGGGTCTGGAGGACTGAGGTCCAGGTGAGCTCTGGGAATCAGACCTACTTTCTGCTGAGAATTCTGGGAAAAATGCATGATAACAACAACATTCACGCTGTTAGAATTAATCTGAGCCAAACCAGGAATTCAACATGTTTGTTTGTGTGTTTGTATACACCTGTGTGAACACAGCATTTTGTGTATGTGTGTGTGCGTGTGCGTGTATGTACCTGTGTGAACACAGCGTCGTGTGTGTCATCTGTAGGATAGTCCTCCTCAGGAAGCGGTGGCTGTAATAAAAACACAAACACATACACACAAACACATCATAAGATGTGCCATCACAGATGGCCAATCAGAGGTTACGAAATGTTATGTGAACCTGACTCTGCTGTGTTTACAGAGAAGCTAAGCTAACGAAGCTAAGCTGTGAGTAACTGCAGCGGCTTGGCGCTTGTGGTTTGATATATACAACAGGTGTGTGCTTGATGGACAGGTGTTTCAGTCAGTTCTTTAGTTTTCAAACTTGTCTCTTCAGCACAAACAGGAAGTAGCCTTTGTGATGTCATAGCGGGTTTCCCTGACTACAGTCACAGCAGCTGCACATGAGCAGCAAAGTGTGTTGGTGCTGGATGGGAGACTGACAACGCTGCGTGTTTTACATACCGGGCCATTGTCCTGCCTCTTGGTGGCGCTGTCCGCCGGGCAGAGCGGCTCCGGTGCGGCCCAGGACGTGGCTCCAGACTGAGGATTGTAGAAGTAGATTCTGCCTGAGGCTTCGTCCACCAGCTGCTCCCAGCGTGAACCCTGACAGGAAGTCAGAGCCAGTTTATTTAATGTGTCAATAAGGTTCATATCAAACAGCCACATTCCCTCATTCATAAACGTCTGCTACAGCATCTCTCATAGTTTACCTTTAAAGCGGTGTTACTACAGTATTTCCTTTTTACACGACAGGAAGTGATTCATGAATCACACTGACATACGAACATGAAGACAAGTCTCAGTCTGATGGTAAATTTCATTATGAAATCTGATGATGTTTTAAACTGTATTTGTCTCACGTTAGTGATCAATAACTTTGATAGATAAAAACACTCAGCTGATCAGTTTGTTTACATGGAGAGTTTTCACACATGTGTGTGCTGTATCTCTAGTGTTGATTTCTTAAAACATGGAGCTCTAAAGTTTCCGTGTCTCTGCTGGTTTAACGTGTCATTTCTCTATATGTCAGATGAATCAGGATAAACGAAGCAGCTCATTAATAAAAACACGGAGACATTGTGCAGTTTTTCTGTCTCTCTCTGTTTGTACAATCACGTCCACCTGTCCTGATCCACCTGGTCCACCTGAGCAGAAAGCAGAGCTATATACCTGCTGCAGCACAAACAGCCTCAGCATGTTTCCAAGCATCAGCACACTAAAGAGGCACGTGTGTGTGTCTGTGTGTTTGTGTGTCTGAGTGTGTGTGTATGCTTCTGTGTGTGTAACCTGTGTATGTGTCAGTGTGTTTGTGTGTATAGGTTATTGCGTGTTTATAGGTTTGTATGTATGCTTGTGTGTATGTATTTGAGTGTGTGTTTGTGTTTATGTCTGTGTATATGTGTTTGTGTTTGTTATGTGTGTGTATTTGTGTTTATGTATGTGTGTGTGTGTTCATTCACATTTAAAACTGAGGATAAAAAAGTTGAAAATATGGAGGCTTCTGCCCATCAATCAGGTCAGAGGTCAAACTTCAAACTACCTGCCATCCCTCCTGTGGACTGCCAGGAGAGGTGGAGTTTATACACTCAGGGGAGGAGTAGCAGGTGTGGCCTGAAGGAGAGAGGGAGGAGTCTGGATCAGATGGACACGGAAGGGAGGGGGTAGGGATTGAGATCTGAGACGACGACGGCTTCTTTGAACTGAAGATGTTGGCATAGATGGACGAGTCACAGACGAGTGAGCTGTGATCCTACAGAGAGAGAGAGAGAGAGAGAGAGAGAGAGAGGGAGAGAGAGAGACAGAGCAAGACAGAGAGGTAGAGAGAGAGAGAAAGGAGGCAGTTTGATATTCTGAATTTCTGCAGCACTGGAGTTGTTTCTGTGTCATGATTATGACACATAAATGACATCACAACATTTAAAAACAGGAAACATTAGATGAGGTTTTGTTGGGAGTAACATAATAAAACTGTCATAACATGGCTGCACGTAAGCAGCGGTAAACACATATGCACGAGAGCCATCAAAAGGGAAAATGCACACGTCTACTTTCCATGAATGCTCATTTGTGTACCTAGCTAGACTCTCTCTCTCTCTCTCTCTCTCTCTCTCCCATGCTGTCTTTCTCTGTCTCTCTCCCCCTGGTTTGACATTTGACTTAGTTGTATTAAAGAACCAGGTTTTATCTACAGCACAAACAGCCCATCAGGAAAAAAGGTGATTATATTAAACATTGGACTGGACATGCAGAGGGGTTTTATTCTGAAATACTAGTAACTGCACTCTATGCAGAGGGGTGTTATTCTGAAAGGATAACTTGTGGCGAGTCCTTTTTCCCCTCCAGGGTGTTTGGTGATGGTCATCAAACTCGTTTAATGATTCTCATTTTCTGTTGATGAAAGTTTTGGAAGCAACACGAGTGTGCAGACACGAGTGTGAGCACCAACACAAGCGTGAGCACCGACACGAGTGTGCAGACATGAGTGTGAGCACAGACACGAGTGTGAGCACCCAACATGAGTGTGAGCACCAACATGAGTGTGCAGACACGAGTGTGAGCACCCAACATGAGTGTGAGCACCAACACAAGTGTGCAGACACGAGTGTGAGCACAGACACGAGTGTGAACACAGCACAAGTGTGAACACAGCACGAGTGTGAGCACAGACACGCAGACATGAGCGTGAACACAGCACGAGTGTGAACACACAGCATGAGTGTGAACACAGACACAAGTGTGAACACAGCACGGGTGTGAACACAGACACGAGTGTGCAGACACGAGTGACAGCTGGTCACCTTTCTGACACCATGAGTGGTCTTACCTGTGCAGGTGAAGGTTTAGGAGCCACACTGGGACTCCCTCTTCCTGCGACCACACCAGCTATATCCAAGTTCAGGTCCTGAATGGATTCGTAGATGTGGTTGGAATCTTCTTCATGCTGTAACTCCTCCTCCTCTTTGCCGTTCTCCTCCACGCTTGACTCCTCTGCCACCTCCTCTTCCTCATCTGGTTCTATCAGTGACTCACTATTGTCGTGGTAACCCACAGAGGGTGAGGTTGAATTGTGTGGGTTGTTAGCAGGTGAAATAACAGGAATTACAGGTGTTTCAACAGGTATGGGTTGGGTCTGGGATCGGAGCTTGGCAAGGGGGTCTGCTGGGCTGAAACTAGGAACCCGAACTTTCCTAGAATCCTTCTGGTCATCTAGACTGACAGGTTTCCCCTGAAAGCCGGAAAGGTCAGTCTGCTTTCTGCTCAGACCGCTGTCAGCTGAATTTGTCCCGCCCATCACTGAAGTTCTGGTCTCTGCGGGAGCACTGGGACGCTGCTGTGCTAGAGGTGAAGGGTCATGAAGCTCCAGCGGCATGCCAAACGTCGACATGCGGTTCTCAGTTTTTCGGTAAGAGGCATCGGGTCGCAGTCGGATCGTCACCTCGTCTCCTGGTATAGTTTTGGCGCCGCTGGACTCCTGTGTGCGTTCCAAAGCCTTTGGTAAGGGGACGGGGAAGGGTACCTGTGCAGCTGCAGAAAGCAGCACTGGTTCAGGACTGGATGGGTCAGCAAAGTCCAGAGGCGAGGGGAAGTCTGGCGGTAGCTCCTTGACATACTTAGCAGGGATGTAGAAGGACTTGGTACTGTGGTCCCTCCGAACCTGCCACCAGTGGTCGTTGGTTTTAGCCAGCAGCATGTAGCGCTCGTTGGGTTTGATGGACACCAGCGACCCATCCCGACTTTCGTACTCGTACTGGAACTCCACCAGCACCAGGCCCAGACCTGCAGCAGCAATAATCAATCAATAATCAGTAACCCAACCTGAAAAACAAAATCACTGATCGCAATCACAATGGTGACTACCAGGCACGGATCTGGAAAAATAGTCAATAATCAAAATAGCTAGTAGTAGTAGTTTATTGATTTTCACACAATAATATACCAATATAAAACAAATTTTAAAAACAGAACATGTATTTTAGAAATGTATTTCTAAAAACTGCTACTACTACTACGACTACTACTGCTACTACTGCTGCTACTACTATTACTGCTACTACTACTACAAACTAGTGCTACTACTGTAACTGTTACTGCTGCTATTATTGTTTATGCTGTTGTTACTATGGCAACAGCTTGAAATGTTAAATAAATTAACATGTCTCTGTCTGTTTGTTCATCCTCATTTTTTTTTGTAATTTAAAAGATTAAATGTTGGGGTTTTTTTTTTTAAACAAAAAGTAAGATTCACCTCCACCTAGCACTGAAGAGTCCATTGCTATAGTATCAACCCTGGGTCTCCACAGGACCTATTCCTCATGGAAATGGGGAGGTTAGCCTGACGTTCAGGGGTCACAGGTCAAAAGTGATCATCAGGCCTTTAAAGACAGAAAATACAGATCAGAGCCATACATCAAATAAAACTTAAATGTACAGTTAAGGAATCTGACCAATTTTCTTCAGTGTGTTAGAATCACAGTTACAGTTAGAGAGAGAAAGAGAGAGAGAGAGAGAGAGAGAGAGAGAGAGAGAGAGAGAG
>VXCM01008524.1:1249-16639 GCA_014773175.1 Lucifuga dentata
TTTTTTTTTTTAAACCAGATCATAATATGATTTTAAAGTTGGGTTGTATACTCTACAGATTATAAACTCCTCCTCCATTGTTGTGGCGCTTCTGGTTACGTGACGTACAGCAGCGCTTTGATTGGTTGCACTTTGGAAAGGTCAAAGTACATTTAAATGAACTTTGAGCACCGCATCAAAACAGAGAATTTGAGCGTTGCGCGGCACTCAAGGTGGCGTGACGCGACATTAGGAGTCACTGCTCAGCTCCCAATACACAATAATGGAACGCCCAGGTCAGCGCAATGCTAACGCTTAGCATGTGAATCCAGCTTTATGGTCACACGACTTTGAGGCATATGAAAACACTTTTTGCATTAAATATTGTACTAGTAGGATATGACTTACTGATTCAGTCTAATGTTTCTGGATTGCAGATAATAGTAATGGTGTTTCTCGTGCACCGTAATGCAGTGTGACCGCCCCTTAAACCAGAGTTGGTCAACACACTTTTAATGCTTATGAAAGGTTGAGTTGACAGTTGAATTTGCATTATAGGAATTGGGAGAATCAGTTTTTCCAGAAACGCCCTCCAGACTGCTTCCCCAATTCAGCCACAACAGTGATTCAGATGAATTTATATCAAGACTGAGAAGATCAAAGAGGACCATCGTAAGCTGACTCACTCACTAAGACTTTTTAGAAGTGGCAGTGTATTGTGGACATCACTTGGAGTCAGAGATGTTTGAAAGCATACGTACTTGGCGTGATTTTATGGTTCCTGATTTTCATTTTTCTCAGGTGAAAGATGTTCCTGCAGATTATGAAGAGCTGTTTGATCCGTTGACAGACAATGAAGAAGACTACATCCCCAAATCAGCAGAGGAAAGTGAAGAGGGTTCCTCAGACGGGACCCAACATGAGGTCCGTACTCGTGGACGAGTTCCTGGTAGCGCTCAGGAATCTGCAAAGCAATCCATTCAGGTTTCTGCTAGTAAGAAGAGGAAAAATGGTGCAAGAGTCTACAATAAGAAACAATACTGCCTTTACTGTAATAAGCCAACCATTAAAATTGCAAGGCACCTTAAAGCGAAACACTCTGACGAGAGCGCAGTTAAAGAAGCCTTTAGTTTTCAAAAGGGCTCAAAGATGAGAAAAATGCATCTCGATTTAATAAGGAACAAAGGGAATTATGAACATAACACAGCTGTCCTGAAAAAGGGGGTGGGAGAGCTTGTTGCATGTAAACAGCCACGTGACGCGGCGAACAGAGACGACTACATGCACTGCGCATTCTGCCAGGGACTCTTCTTTCGCAGGACTCTGTGGCGACACGTGCAAGTGTGTCGCTTTCGTCCAGAGTGGGCCAAGTCAAAGCGTGGAAAAAATAAAGTCCAGGCTTTTTGTGGGTTGGCAGAACCTGCACCTGCTGGCATCAGCCAACAAATGTGGAAGCTGATTACTGCCATGCAGGCCGACGAAGTCACAAATGCCATCAAAAGTGACAGTTTTGTCATCAGACTCGGGGAGCAGCTTCTTAACCAAAAAGGAACATCTGATGTATCTCAAGCTTACATTAGGCAGATTCTCAGAGACGTTGGGAGACTGCTGATTGCTGCTCAAAAATCCACCACACTTAGGAATACGGAGGATTTTATCAATCCAAGTAAACATGTGGAGGTTGTGAAAACTGTACGAATTGTTTGTGGATATGATGAAGAAACTGAAAAATACAAGGTTCCTTCACTTGCAAAAAAGCTTTGGCTTACTTTGCAAAAGCTCAGCAAAGTTGTTGAAGCTGAGGCACTAATAACTGGAGACAAAGTTCTGGAAAAGAAAGCGACAGACTTTCAGCAAGTCCACAGAGAAAAGTGGAATGAGTTGGCATCTGCTTTGGCAGCACAAAATGCACAAACTGAAGCAACGTGGGACATGCCGACGGTGCTGTCCTTCACTGAAGACATGCAAAAACTACATGCATTTCTCAACAGAACGTGCGAGGAATGCAGCAGGCAGTTGGAATCAGAGGCTTCGCAGAAGAACTGGTCTGCCCTCGCAAGAGTGACCATGTCGAAAATAATTTTGTTCAACAGGCGCAGGAAGGTAGAGGTCTCAGGAATGATGCTTTCTTCCTTTCTCTCCAGGGACGCCTCTCACCCACGTGAAGACATAAACTGGGCTCTTTCTGAAGTTGAGAAGGCTTTATATACACACTTTTCAAGGGTTGTTGTCAAGACTAAAGGAGGACATCTTGTTCCCATTTTGCTTACACCTAAAATGCTGGATGCTCTGGATTTGTTAATAAAGAACAGAGACTCCTGCGGTATTTTGGAGGACAATCAATATATGTTTGCACGGCCATCAGCGATGACCCACTTCAGAGGATCAGACTGTCTCCGAAGTTTCTTTCTTGCTTGCGATGTTAAGTGTCCAAAGGCTTTGACCTCTGCAAAGTTGCGAGAACTTGCTGCTACACTCTCAACTGTCCTGAACATGAGCAACACAGAAATGGACCATTTGGCAAACTTTCTTAGACAAAATATAAGGATCCACCACGACTTTAACATGCTGCCTGAAAAAACCCTCCAGTTGGCCAAAGTCAGCAAAGTGCTGTTAGCACTGGAACAAGGAGGGATTTCAGATTTCTACGGAAAGAGTCTGGATGAAATCGACATTGATCCAAATGGTAATAAAAATACTTTCACATCTCTTACTGATATAAACATAATGGTATTGATTGTAAGAATGAGGACGTTTGCTGTTATTCGTTGTTAACAGAGAGAGCCGAGGAGCTCGGTGAGGAGAAGCTCAGTGAGGAAGAGCTCAGTGGCAATGAAGATGCAAGTGTTCCTGAGCTGCAGTGTGAAGGTATCAACTGAGCTTCACAAAAAAACATGTTCAAAAGCAATTTTCCAATGCAGTGCAAGCATTCAGAGAAGCTGTTTTTGTCAAAACAAAATTACAATTTGGGTGCATTTAATTTAAACTGAAATAAAAAACAAACCAAATAACTGGCTGCATACACTAAAGATGTCTAATTGTATAATTAATTTTTTAAATAGAGAGCAATGCAACAAACCTTCATGCATATTGCTGCTTTGCTGTATTGTTTTTTTAAAAAATCTAATTTTTATGCAGATATTTTGTGATCTGTGGTGCAACTAAATTTATATTTTTCCAGATAAATGGTTGATTTGGTTCATTTGCTGCAACCTAAATTACACATTGGCATAAAGAATCAGCAAGTGGTTTAAACTCATTGGCCCTCTATTATCAGTAAAGCTGTAAATATGTGCATACATTTCCACAAATATTTTTACAAACTAATGGTTGGAGGTTTTTATTTCAGTCGTACCGGCTGCATAACTTTATTACATCTAGAACTTGAAGCACTGCCTCAGATATACCATGCCAGGCAAAGGAGAACACCCACAATAACAAGTCTTAGTTTAAAATCATAAATACTGGAGAGCATAGCATGTGAAAGATAAGTTTAATTAAAGGACTATTCCTGTGGTTTTGCACGTTTAAGCCCAATAAATACCATCTGCATACCCATACTTTTCTGCCATAGTTTGTAGCATAGATTACAATGTCATTCAGCAGCAGAATGTTAAATCTCTGTTTTCAAGTTTTACATCATAGCATGTGAATGCACCACGGGAAGACTTCTCAGATCTGCCCCTTTAACTCCATTACAATGCTGAAAATTAAGTAACTTTGATGAAAAAATAATAAATAATAGTGATAAGTGTTCGATATGATGGATAATGTCTCTTCACTACAGTTCAAGTCTGATTTTTATAGTATACTGGAATCAACTGAAACCAGTGGCTGCCTGGAAGACAGGAAAAACCAGACTAATATTTACAGCTCCAGAAGTATGTTTTGGAAAATGGCTGGCAGTAACAGCAGTAATGACTGCATGTAGGTAGTATTTATTGGGCTCCAACATAAAAAACCACCAGTATGGTCCTTTAATGCAGGTTTTAAAGAACTACCGAAAGATGAAGTTGTGAAGATGAAAGGTCCAATGTCTGTTTTTATCCATTAAATTCCTTTGATGCTTGTATGTAAATGTAATATGTTGTACAGTGATGAAGCCAGATCAAATAACTGCAGTGTGTTGACTTCCTGCAATATATTTCTGATGCATTTTCCCTTCAGGAGCAGCAGCCATGCAGCTTCCTCCAGCCGTGACATCAGCTGCAGGAGAAATCCACTCCAGGATGTCATTTGTTCAGTCATCCTCTAAAGGTGATCTTTAAATAGCATTCCTCTCAGTCGACCTGAAAAGTATGGATACTATTGATTGTACTGATACACTATATACAGTATATGCCAATATATACTGTACAAATACAGTACATTAGCTGATTTTAATAAAAAGTCTATGCATTTATATTACTTGGTATTTGATTGAAACCTAATTATGTGATATCATCCACGCCTTTATTCCTGACATGTTTTTCCTCTAATGAAATGGTTAAACTGCTTAAAGGACCATACCACAATTTTGCATGTCTGCGGTCTAATATATTCAGTTTTCACACATGTAACGTTACTGACAATCATTTCCCAAAGCATACTACTGGAACACTGAATTAAAAATGTTTTTCCTACCTTCCAGACCTCCATTGGTTTCAGTTCATTCTGCTATTAAAATCAACTTGTTGATACTGTAAACGTTCTTGGGATAGGTAATCCATCATCACCAACAAGACGTGTATTCAGGTTTTTTTAGAAGTTATGTAATTTTAGTGTTTAAGCTCAATAAAAAGCGTGGAGTGAATGTATGCCTCCACCGGGGAATATAGTCCCAAAAGAAGACCTGCGTTTATGGAAAAATTTAAAGGACCGTGACTTCATAAGGCTGTGTAACTATTAGCAGGAGAAACATGGATTTTTAAGGTGGGTGTATCACTTGAATATTTGATTTTGAAAGATTAAGAGATTTAGCAAAATATCAGGAAAGCTGAAATACGGTTTTATCCTTTGGGAAATGATTGTCAGTAACGTAACGTATGAAAATGGCTCAAACATGCAAAAATGGCCTTTATGGTCCTTTAACATAGAAATTTTTGCAAAAGTGTTTCATTAAATTTTTCATCTCATGTTTAGGAACAAAAGCTGCTGTAATGAAAAAAGAAAAGAAAAAATGGACCCCTGCTGAAGTTCAGGCTGTCGAGAGGCGACTGATGGGGTTCATACTTCCAGGCCGAGTCCCAGGTAAAAGGGAGTGCGACGAGTGTTTAAAGGCCGATCCGGAGATCCTCAAAGACAGAGACTGGAAAAGCATCAAGTATTATGTACACAACCGCATTGTTGCAGCCAAAAGAAGGAAGATTTAACTGATTTTTTTTTTGTAAACATTCTCTTTATGTTAAACTGAACTGTTTTCAATTTTTTTTCTGAGACAAGTTATTTACTTAAAAAAACATGTTTGTACATGTTGCACAAGCACCTTTTCAGGTAGACATGTTGATGAATACACCGATCATTGAGCTCAGGGACTTTACCTGCAGAGTCATATATCACAGGCAGCACTGACACTTTATTCAGCTCTCATTCTCGCTTTCTGATGTGTAGAGCCTTTTCACATAAAAGTATCAACATAAAACACATAACGCAAAAATACACGAAGAAATGTAGCAAAGCTTATTGTCTGCGTTGATTTTACACTCGACATTCCCAGATTATGATGGTATTTCTGTTCAAATAGGTATCCTTAGAAATATTTTGAGCATAAAGACATTATGTCTGAGTTTGTTTAAAAGGAAAATAAAGTTTTTGTTTTTTAAAAAAAGATTTTTTGTGTTTTTAAACAGAATTTGTGTTAAACTGAAATACTTTTTTCCTCTATACAGTTGGTAATATAGTATTTTGAGCAAATAAGCAGTCTGGGAAATACTTGCTTATTTTTTGTTTGCAAACAGAATTTTTATTGTTAAATGGAATCTTTACGTAACACTGTTTATGGATTTTTTTTTCCTGGTTTTTTTTTTACATGTTGGACAAACACTTTACAGTTTGTCTTTGTATTTTTGCTCAAATACATATTCTTGGGAACGTACTGTTTAGTTGTATGACCAAGTTAAGAGGTGTTAATTGTTTCTAAATTGTTTTAAAAGTAAAACTCTAATTTTTCTGAGAAAAGTTGAATATTTAAAATGCTTTCAAACATTAAACATCTTAAGAATGTTAGTGTTGTACATGTTTAGGTCTTTGATTATTTCGATAATCACAAAGGACCGTGACTTCATAAGGCTGTGTAACTATTAGCAGGAGAAACATGGATTTTTAAGGTGGGTGTATCACTTGAATATTTGATTTTGAAAGATTAAGAGATTTAGCAAAATATCAGGAAAGCTGAAATACAGTTTGATCCTTTGAGAAATGATTATTAGTAACGTTACATGTATGAAAATTTAATATATTGGACCTAAACATGAGAAGTGGACAGTATGGTCCTTTAATAACACAGGGTGTTGCACCCCCCCAAAAAAAAAAAAAAAAANAAAAAAAAAAAAAAAAACATGTTCTGTATTACTTAGTGTTATGTTATACCATAAAGTGTTCTTACCACCTGAGTTAAATAACTGAGCAGGGTTTGAGGACAGGACCGCACATTCTGTCGTCATAATATCCCAGAGGGGGGAGGTCCGCCATTAGGGACCGGGCCGTGGATGTTGCGGGCCGTAGCTGGCTAAGTAGAGTTCCGCCCGCTGCGGCGTTAGACCAGCCTCGCTGCTGCTATCCTGCTTCTCAGCAAGGCGGCCTGAGCAATTACGAACATTTTAGCAAGCGGGCACCAACCTGGAACCATGAACGAAGAGAGAGTGAATCTGCCAGACAGCGAGCAGGAGGAGGAAGATGTGTACGAAGTGGAGAGAATAATCGATATGCGGGTGGAAGAGGTGAAGCTAGCTAACCATGCTAAGTAGCGTTAGCTGCCTGGCTAGGTTTACTTAGCAGCAGGAAAAACATTGCCTTCATAAATAAAGCAGAGCGTGTTTTCACTACGCTCTGCTTTATTGTGTCACAATGCAGCTAAATTCCAAAACAAGGACTTGCCACGCGTGTCGTTGCTTCGTCGTTATTACATGTGACTCGTTGTAGTTTTGGCGTGGGAATGCCCACTGTGCTCCACAGATCGCTGCTATGCTAACCGCTCGGCTTTTCCATGCTCAGGCCAAGGACGCTAATGTTTTCATCATTGTTATTTGGGTATAGGGGGGTTGTTTTGTTAAACTTGTTAATCTGTAACGTGTAACTTTTAATTATTACATTTTCTAACGTTAACGGTTTAGTTAGTGTGATGTAAAGACTAGTTAAGGCCAGTTAAAGTTGTGTTAGCATGGTAGCGGCGTTTAAAAAGCTGCTATCCTGTTTATCAACACATCACTGCTTCCGTTACGTGTAGAGTCATTTGCATATTTACACACATTAAAAAAGTTTAAGTTGTGTAATCAATAATGCCGTTAAAGAACATAATTACAACACAGTTATTGAAGAGAATAAGAACGAAATTTTATACAATATAACCTACAAACCTATTAAGTATAAATATCAAAGTAAGCTTGGCTAGGATGATTAAGAATCAACTGACAACAAAACACATTAATTATACACGATTTTGCAGAATGACACTGACAAAACTAATAACACAGTATTTTTTTCAGTAACTTGTGCAGTACATCTGCAGGACAGTGACACACCACAACAGGGGTACTATTGGTGTCACAACAACGTGAAAGATGTTACATTTGTGTGTAATTTACCCAAAATAATCAAATCCAAAGCTACCTGAATGTGAAGAGAATTATGATTTTGTATAAATAACGTGAAAACTACTAAATGGCTGTATTTCCATGGCTGAACAATGGCTCATTTGTAAAATTCATAGCTGGTATGGTTTTGTTTGTTGTTTATATGTGTATCAGTACACTGTATAACTTTATATATCATTTATACTATAAAGGATCACAAAATTGTTCAGGTTGGGTGATTTTTTTTTTTTTTTTTTNTTGGGGGGGGGGGCATGTGGCTGATGGCTGCTGTACTAGTGAAAGTATCTGATTATCTGATACTGATATCTGAAGTATCTGATACTCTGGCTCAGCGTGGGTCTGGAGGTGAAGCTCTAACTTGTTTTCTTTGCTCTCAGGGTGAAGTGCAGTACAGGGTACGCTGGAAGAATTACTGCTCTGATGAAGACACTTGGGAGCCAGAGACCCATTTGGAGGATTGCCGTGAGGTCCTCTTGGCTTTTAAGAAGACCCTGGCTGAGGCCAACGCCAAGAAAGATGCAGAAGCAAAGAAGAGCGCGGTAAGTGTGACAGCCAGCAGCATTACAGATCATTACAGGTAGAAACCGTACTGATGCAGGTACATGGTTTATAGAGTACAGAATTGATTGTAGGGATGGCAATATGACGCTCTGTTGAGTATAACAGGATTTTAATGTTTTCCAAGTCGACTTTTAAAGATATGAGTCAAGTAACATACATTTTTATGTTGCAAATTATTTTAGATACAAAGAATTATGTATATTATTTTTTCAATAAAAAAATATATATCTTAGAAGTGTTTTGAAATTGATATTACTTGTTTATTCTACTGCTAGAAACTGCTGCCTATGAAGAGCGATGTGTTTGACGCCGACTCAGAGAGCGACAGCGACAAAGACCGTCCAAACGAGCCACCTGTCAAGAAGAAGAAAAAGAAGAAGATACGTGAAGAAGAGGACGAGCCCTCGTCAAAGGAGAAGAAGAAAAAAAAGAAGCAAAGCAAGTGGAAAGAGTTTAGGCCTCTGCCTGCGCCAGAGACGGATGAAGAGGAAGAGCAAGTTCCGACTCCACCCTCATCTCCCAAGGAGAAAAATACTGAATCAGCAAAACGGTTGATGGACTCTGAAGAGGAGAATGATGAGCCCGTTTCTAAAAAACACAAGAAGGACAAGCGAAAAGACAGAGGTAAGCACAAGAAAGAAAAAGGAGAGGTAGCAAAGAAAAACAAACAAAAAAAAGAACAGAAGATTGACACATCTGAAGACGAGGGCACTGCCCCTCTTGAGGAAGATCTGAGTGATGGTCCATCCGATTCCCAAATAGAAGATACTGCAGCAATGGAGACTTTACCAAAGCCTGTTGAAAAGGGACAGTCGGAAGACAAGTCCAAAGTCACAAAGGGGAAGTCAGACGGAAAGTTGCAGGGAATAAAGGACGTCGTCTCTGACAAAAAGAGCAAGAAGAGTGAGACCGCCACAATCCGAGACAGCAGCCTGCAGAAACTCAAGAACCTCACGTCCAAGGCCAAGAAAGATGCTGCGCCCCACTCCTCAGACTCCAGCGACAGCTCCGCAGCAAATAAGAAAGTCAAGAACAAAGGGCAGGAGAACACCTCAGCACCACCCAGAGTCGCATCATCTTCCTCCACATCCTCCTCCTCATCTTCGTCTTCCATCACGGCAGCCAGCAGCACTAAGGGTAAAGAGGACGAGCTGGCTAAAGAAGAAGTGGTGGGACCGAAGGATGCCAAAGGCTCACCGAATCTGTTTGAGAAGTTCCTGTTGAACGAGGCGAAGGCGAAGGACCGCGCCCCCCGCAGGCAGGCGGTCCATCAGCCCGCCACAGAGAAGAGCAGCAGCAAACCCGCCAAGGTACGAGATGAATTTCAGCTGCGAGTATGATTGAATATCAGTATGCAGAGAGTAACAAATCATGGACAGTTAAAATTTAACTATCTGAAAGTCCAAAAACGTAAATTTCCAAAAAGTTGTTAGGACTTAGGACTAGCAACAATATCAGGATAATTAGGATCATAGCTGTTATTAAAAATGAATTGAACTCAACATCAAAGACAAACTTCTTATTATGAGAGATTACGATTATTATATATAAATTTCACATACTCAGACGAACTCCTGAACCGTAATACAACTTAATCCAAAAATGATAATCCTGTCCCTTTCAGAGCATAGTAGCCACAGTTAGCAAGCTCGTTGTTGGAGGTTGGAGCTGTGTTTAAAAGGTGAAATGACAAATTCAAAACTAGCCAATATAAAGAAAGCTCGACAGTGAAAATTGCATTCACTCTAACTTTTGTGTCCAGGTTTAAGGAGTTGGTTGCGCAACTCATAAATAAGCTATTAATGCCTTCTGCTTACATATTCTTCTTCTTATTCCACTGTTCATGGATCTTTGCCATCTAGTTGAATATATCAGAAACAGAAGCATTCGTTGTTTTACTGTAAGCTCATTTATTTTAGGAAGGAAAAGATGCAAGACTGTAATGTTGGGCTTTCTTTAGATTTTACGAAATTACCGGTTCTAATTGTTGTCATATTAAGTACAAAAAGAAGAGCGAAAGCAAGAAGCTCATTTTATTTAAAGCAGGTGTAGGTAGGCTTTAAAGAAAATATTATCTCTTGGTGTGAAATATTTGCTAATTACATGTTTTTTTGTTTTGTTTTTTATTTTTCTTCCCAATGTTAGGCTACGGGGAAGGCTGATAAGCTAACAAAGTCAACTAAAGAATCTCCAGCTCAGAAACCCGACACGGAAAAGACGGAGAGAGCCAAGCAATCAGACGGTAAGCAACGCTCAAAGGCAGGAATTATGTTTTTTTCAAATCAAGGTCTTTCATTAACAAAGCAAGAAATAGACATTTAAATGCATAATAATACTTACAGTAAAACAGAAAATAACCCTACCCACCCTTCAACACATAAAAACAGCCAGACCAGTCAGAAAACAAACGTGTAAAGACAGGAATTATTTTAAAAGAAATTTCAATGTCGTTTCTTTTGACATGACCCTGAGTAAGCAGTTCAAAATCTAAATATGTAAAGTCCACTAAATACACTCGTTACATACATAATACAGTTTGCATCAGCTAAAGATCGTTGGCTTCTTGATAGGTGTGATATGACATAAACTTCACAGCCATATTTTTGCTTTTTTTGGATATATTTTATATTATTAATATAATAATAACGCAGCAATAATAATAATATAATAGTGTATTATTAATATATTACATATATTATTTTTGGAGATATATATATATATATATATGTATACAGTATATATATTTTTTTTGTGGATATATTTTGCTTTTTTTGGATTTTTGTATATAAGTCTGCAATTTTGGTTTGAACAGAATAAATAATTTTTCTTCAAATACAAAAAGAAACTTACTTTTGATTGCAGAATGTGATGCACCTTTATTCTCTAATTTTGTTGTAAATATTTGCAGTTACATAGAGAGGGTAAAATCTGTGGAAGTTCCTACATGCGTGATTTTAGCATGTAGAGCTGGAGGCTGTATTCTGTTCATGCCATGACTAGCAGCTTGTCTCCTCTAGTCTCCAGACCTGGACAGAGCTACGGGTTCACCCTGGACAGCGATGAGAGGGAAGGCGGGGAATTTGCTCTGAGGCCAAGAACCGGAGATGATTTCCGGGAACGGAGGGAGAGGACAGAGGAGACGCAGCGGTCCAGCTGGGATCGGAGAACTCCAACAGACGACAGAAGAAAGAGGAGAGAGGACAGCGAACCCAGAGTCTTCATGGGATGTGAGGACAACATGGATAGCCAGGACCCTCTAGAAGGTGCGTTAATCAGCATGGAGCTCATGTTTTCACCTGCTAGTTTGTCTTTGAAGCAGCACAAGTAAGGGGTGAATTTAGATTTCATTTCATTTCATTTATTAGTTTATTTGTCAGGGACAATGCTCATTAATCAACAGTAAACTGTAAATGAGCCACAGTTAGCCCAGAAGGCTAATTTTCATCTGCAGTCCCTGGCCAGATGTTAAAAAAGGCACCCTAAAATCAGATAAAAACAACATAAGTACATAACTTTAAAATATACATTTACAACTTAATACTGTAATTAAAAGGAAAAATAAAGATAAAAATACAAGCAGCATAGCTATCAACAATGTAAAACCACAAACAACATGCACAAATCAATAAAACAGAATAACAGAACATGTCACAATAACAAAACAGTCGACACTCAACACAAACAGACAGGACAGCAGTTAGATGGTAACAGGCAGCTGATACATTAATGATGCTGACAGGTCTGATTCTCAGTGAGCCACCGTTTTAACTGACCTGAGAAGGAGCGATAAGTATTAAGCTCTCTAAGCGGTGTTGGCAGTAGATTCCACTCTTTAGCCGCTGAGATAGAAAATGCAGACTGACTAAAAGCACTTCTTCTATTTGGAATAACACAGTCTCCTTGAGCTGAACTTCTAGTTACCTGACTGATAGTTGTCTTTTGTGTAACGAAAATTTGAAGTGGAGGAGGAGCAGTATTATGGAGAATTTTATGTAAAAGGCAGAAGTTGCCAAATTTTATTAAATTTTCCAAACTGAGAAGACTATATTTTTGTAAGATATGACAATGATGGAAACTATTTGGTTTCTGATCAAAACTTTTTAGAGTTTTAGTGTTTCCAGCAGCTTCAGAGTGGATTTATTAGCTTGTGCCCAACTAATCAAACAGTATGTAAAATGTGGAATGATCATAGCATTCATGTATAATTTAGCTGCACTGGTGGTGGTAGATGAAAGTCTGCAGATATGTGGGGGTCTTGGGTTAAGGAAGCGTTGATTAGATTTTGTGGTCTGGATCAGGATCCGGATACAGGATTTTTTTTTTTTTTTTTTTTTTTGCAAGATTTGGCATTTGTCTACATTTTTGCCTGTTTCTCAAAAATGAAGTTTCAAAGTTTTATTTGTCACATGCAGCCATGTAAGTATAACAACAGTGAATGCTTTTTCTGGTAGGTTCCCAGACTGTGCTTTTTCAATATAAAAAATATAATAAAATAAAACAAAATAAAAATAAGGATAAGGATAAGGCAACAAGAGCAAAATTAAGAATTAAAAATGTATAAGTATGCAATCTATTTACAACCAAACCAGCAGGAGAATGTATGTACATGATTATTAATAAATATGTGCAAAATAGTGCTGTACATAGGACAAATGCTGCTACAGATAACTGTCCTTGTGTGTTGTAGTAGTAGTAGTAGTAGTAATAGTAGTAGTATAAATGAAGACACTTATTTAATATTTAATTAATAAAAATTAAAATTAAAATTTATAATTGCCAAAGGCAAATCACAGACTATTGTTCTTCCAATTCTTTATGGCCTGTAATTGTTATTCTTGGGGATTTCATACGTTTTTTTGGACCTTAACTAGTTCCGGATACTTCAATCTAGAAACACCATTCAAACTTCAGGCAGGTCAGCATGTTGTGGGCATGATTGCTATATCTTTTTGTATTAATATCTCTTATAATTTCTGAAAAATTTAACATTTTTTCTGTATTTTCTTGCATGTTTTCCCCATTCAAATAAATGGGTGAGACTTCAGACATCCTTCAGGCATTCCTGTCTTTGACCACTCATAACTTTAGCCGACTTTCAGCTTTTAAAATGTTTCAACACTTTTTCAGGTCACAAGCCTTCAGTTTCATGTTCATGTTCATGCCTTTCATGGTTTTTGAGAAATCAGGAGTTTAAAAAGTTGATTTTATGCCTCATTCAGTCTGTACAATGAGTATGTATGTTTTTGTAGATGTAATATTTTTGCTTTCATGTTCTTTCTAAACCTCTCAGACTTTGACTTTCACCTTCAGCAGTTTTTTAAGATGTTAATTAATAAACTTCAGTTTTTCAGGTCACTGCAGCATAACCTTCAGCAATGCAATCACAGGCACACTTTCTTCAGGAAATCATTTCTAGTCTTAATGAAGAAATTCAGGCATGTGTATTTATGATGGACTATAAATAGGTGCAATTTAGTTCAGGTTCAGATTATGACCTTGATCTGGTGGATTAAAATATATGCTGAGATGGGTCATGTTTTAAGCATTTTATATATATCTGATTTCAAGATAATGAATCTTCATATTGGCAAAAATAAAAGAGAACTCAGAGGATTGTTGGTTCTACTTTGGTGTGTGTTTCTCACAAAGAGAAAACACACAACTAATGTTATGGGATCTTATCGGTTAAAAGCATGTAGAAAATGTGAAAGATTTAGGCATTGCATCACTGTCCTGAGGAATAATTGACTCTGTGTCTCGTGTTTCATAGACAAAGGCCAAGCCACTCTGAGTCTGGGAATGGACATCAACCTGGACTGGTTGTCTCTAGATGACTTCCAGAAACATCTAAATGGGGAAGATGAGATCGTGTCAGGTCCACCATTATCACCAAGTAAGTATTTCCCTTTGATATTCAGTAAATGATCATTTCTCAAACCCGAAAGCATAAATTGTTTCCTTCATAAACAGGTGTTTTTACCTGCAATTTTCAAATTCTTAGATGTTGACGCCACTCATTCCATCATGAGCTTTCAAGTCTTTCAAGTTGTTCTTGCTTTTTTTGTTTTCCTTTGACTCGACTACATATATATACACACACACATATATATGTATATCTCTATGTCAGTTACATCAAACTTTTTTAATGTGTATTGTAAAATATGCTGTGAAAAACAATTATATAATCCCTATAAGCTTTGATTAGCTCTGTTTTTTTGTTTTTTTCCTGACCAGGTGAGTTGCGGGATGCAGTGAAGAGCGGAGAATACATGGCTGTAAAACTTGCACTCAATTCCAAAGAAGAATATAATCTGGACCAAGAGGTAAATCATATCCCAAACACTGTAATGTATTGTAATTTTTATCAATCCATTTATGTGGCTCAAACCGTATTATTTCTACCTACAGAATGTAACACATACATTATATAGTTTACATTTTGCTCTGTTAAATAAGTAAAAGCCTGTTAAAATTTTGATATATCGGGCTTCTGTAGGATTTTACAAACTATGCGTCTTGCACCTTGGTTGCCCCAGTGTGTGTGTGTGTGTGTGTGTGTGTGTGTGTNTTTTTTTTTTTTTTTTTTGGTTGACCATCAGAAGGCACGAACAGGGTTGAAAACTTGCACAGCCGTGGTGGCACTTAACAGTGGATGCATAAATAATCTAGAAATTAAAATGAATTTAAATGAATGAATGAATTAATTTAATTGATATTAAATTGTGTTAAAATTTCAGTTTCAATTTGCTGAACAAGACACTTCAGGTCTCAGTGCTCACTTAAAGAAATAAGGGTTTAGTTTCCAAAGATAGAGGTAAAGAAAATGCAAAAATAGACAAGTCTATTACTTTTGAGCTATTACTTTCTGAATCATCTTTAAAAGTCTGCAATGACCTGATTACATTTTAAGACAGGGAAGCTTTGGCAGAATTTTAAAGGACCATACCAGTCATTTTGCATGTTTGAGCCTAATAGATTCAATTTTCATACATGCTATATTACTGACAATCATTTCCCAAAGGATAAAACCGTATTTCAGCTTTCCTGATATTTTACAAAA